>PVJC01005936.1:0-56872 GCA_004026665.1 Murina feae | reverse complement strand
ATCTACTCTAATAAAAGAGTAATATGCAAATTAACCATCACTCTGAGACACCTAAACCATGCCCACCAGCCAAGCCATGCCTGCCAGCCAATCAGAGCGGCTGTATGCAAATTAATCCATCAAAGATGGTGGTTAATTTGCATACACAGGAGAGCGAAGACTAAAGACAGCATAGAAGGAAGACAAGTGATGCAGAAGGGAGCCAAGCAGTGGAGAAGGGAATGGAGCCAAGGCAGTGGAGATGGTGAAGAAGGGAGGGAGAAGGGTGGGGGAAGCTGAGGCAGCAGAGATGGGAGGGACCCAAGGAAGCAGGGATGGGAGCCGAGGCGGGCTTCGCTCCCTTCTCTGCTTTGCTCTGGCTCAGGAAGCCCTATTCTTGCAGGAATCTTCCTGCAATGGGCTACTAGTTTTCATTATAATATATAATCTCACAAACTCCTATAGGAATTTAGATTTCCTCATTGTTATCGGTATATGATACAGAAGTGATTTTGTGTAAAAGAAGTTTCAGCTTTGTGTATTATCAACTACTATATAATACAGGTAATTTTAAAAATAAAATTAATATTCATGATACATATGACTATTTTTAATTGTTAATACCATTAAAATAACATCGTATTTGATTTTGGCACAGATGTATAAGATATGTAGTCTAAAATTAGTTATATATTGTAGCTTTAAAACTAGACAAACTTACTTTTAGATCTAATATATTGTGTTCTAATATTTGACAAGATAAGAAGGAATCAAAAACTTCACAAATAAAACAATGGGTATGAGAATAGCTCAGTCAACTCTAACATTTCCTTTTTCTTTTTTTTTTTGACATTTTAGTTATTGCACTATGAATTGTAACATATATACATAAAAGTGCACAAGTTGTAACCATGCAGCTTGATGATTTTTGAAAACAGTTGTGCACCAGCAACCTGATCAAATCACATAACAATACCAAGACCTGAAGTTCCCTTGAACCACTTCAGTCACTGCCCCCACCTCCTAAAAACAATCACCATTGCTTAATCTTGCCTGTTTTTGCACTTTACATAAAGGAAGTCAAATAATGTATGCTCTTATGTCTGGCTTCTTTTGCTTTACTTTGTTTGTGAGATTCACTGAGCTGTTACATGCGCAGATTGTGTGTTTCTATTAGTATGCCATTGTGTAAGTCGATCACAATTTATCCATTCTTCTATTAGCAGACATTTGGGTAATGTCAATGCCTGTTGTTATGTTCTTTTGTGTGTGTGTGTGTGTGTGTGTGTGTGTTTCAAGGATTAACAGTTTCTTAATGAACTTGATGACTATTTTAAGTAAGATAATACGAATACAATTTAAGGACTGTTTTGAGAGCATTTGCAAAATTGTTACCTTACTATTGCCCTTCTTCTAGTACTAATTTAATAATCCTTATCCTGTCTGTATGTGTATTTTTAGTATAAATTTAAAAACGTCATCCAAAATAAAAATAACTAAAACTTAATGTTCAAAACACAAGCATTGGTATCATTGTTCAGCTGATGATAAGCTGCCCTAGGGCCTGCCCAGATATGAGCTGACTTTCATCTCTTCTCTCCACTGTCATTTGTGCTCCTTTGATACATTCTTTTTTCATTTGTATAAGCGGTAATTTTTAAAGTAATTTATCTATTTTAAAAGAAATTACAACAGGTCCAGTTACTGTCTTTTGTTAAATTTATTTCCTGAAACATGTTACAATCCCCCTGGTTTGAGAACTCTGCCTGCCACTGGAAGGATCCAGAGTACAACTCAGGAGGAAGATTATGGAGTGAACGCAGCACCTGGTGGTGCTTAAGCTAGCCTTGAGAGCTCTTCAAAGTTACAATTTTGTGAGTTTAAATTCTGAGCTGCTAGCTTAAATGAACAATAGTGAAAATAAGAATTACCTGTAGTGACTCATGCTCAGCAATTTGTTGATACACAGTACATATCACAGCATAGTTTTGCTTTGTTGAATATAAATGGCAAAAAGGGCAAAATGTTCTTGGGATTGATCCATGAAAAACTCCTAAATATTGCCTTCAAAATCTGTGATAATTGAACCTGTGTTAGGCTACAGTTTGTCTTCATACAAATTATGCTAGAACACACTAACGAATAAAATATTTGTGTAAGTGAAAATCTATCCCTTTTTAAATGAACAGATTTCAAAATATTTAGAAACATAAAAAGGTAAGTTAGCCTCCTAGCCAAAGAATTAATGGATGATCCTTACCTATAGATTCAGGCAGGCCCTAAAAGCATTAGTGCTCAAAAGCAATATAGAGAACAGACTGAGAGCTGTCAGAGGGAAGGGGGCTGTGGGACTGGGTAAAAAGGTGAAGGAATTAAGCCGGGAAGGAAGGAAGGAAGGAAGGAAGGAAGGAAGGAAGGAAGGAAGGAAGGAAGGAAGGAAGGAAGGAAGGAAGGAAGGAAGGAAGGAAAGAAGGAAGAGAGGGAGGGAGGGAGGGAGGGAGGAAGGATTCATAGAATAGACAATAGCATGGTTATTACCAAAGGGAAAGCAGGGGTTGGTGGAGGTAGAACAGGGTATAGGGGGGATAAATAGTGATGGAAGGAAACTTGACTTGGAAAGGTGAACACACAACATAATATACAGAGGATGTATTACAGAATTGTATACCAGAAGCCTATGTAATTTTATTACCAATGTCACTCCAATAAATCAATTAAAATTATACTTACTGAACTCTTCCTTAATTCAAGAATTTTACTAATTCATACTGGCTCCTCCTCCCAGCACTACATAGTTCATACCTTTGAAGTTTTGAAGGGAAGCTATTTAGAAACTGCTCAAAAAAACCAGACAAGTGGCTTTGCATTATATCAGATATCTAAGGAGGTGCTTTACTTTTAGTTCACTTGTAGGACTAGTAGGTAAATTGTAGAAACATCTGAGGTTACAAAATTATAACTTGGGTTTCTTTAAATATGGCTTATTCAATATTATAGTTTATGTCTGGAAATCAGACTTTAGTTATAGAATGAATGTCTTTTTTTCTGTGACTTTTTCTTTAAAAAAAACCCTTTATTGGAAAGATTTCTGATTCTGTTTTCTAAAATAGAAGATTGCTAAAGAAATTACTATTAGTTTAGGACAGCTAAATCAATATGTGATTTGATGCAATTAATGTGACATGAGTAGCCTTATAAAGGTACAGAGCATCAACATATTAATTATTGCTTTGTAATGATTTTCAAAATTTCAGTGGCTTACAATAATAATAAACATATTCATGTTCACAGTCTGCAGTTGGCTGTGTCCTGGCCATTATGGACTGGCCTAGTGTGGGCTCAACTTGTCTGGACTTGTGTATACACAACAGGTTTTCAGTCTCAGGCAGACTCCGAATGCCTCCTCTCTATAACCAGTGCCAAGAGGATTTCATCTGCCTGAGGGACCCTGCTCAGAGTCCCCCCTGAGAAGGAGCACAGCAGGGTGAGTGCTATCCTGTGCTGCCTCTTCAAGCTTTGCCTTGGGACTGGCTCACTGTCATTTTTGTCTACATCCCATTGGCCTAGCAGTCATGTGGTTAGTCCCAGCATTAACGGGTTGGGTTGCAGAAGGATACTCTGCCCACAACAGGAAACACAATAGCATGAGTGAGAGGGTGTGGGAATATGAAGGGTGAAGAATTTGGAAGTATAGCCCCATCTATCTTAGTCACTTTCAAAATTAGTACCATGTGAGATAAATGAAGAAAATTAATTTTATTTGAAGAATCATTTTACAGTGATTTGATGCAGACTTTTAAAAAGATTGAAATAAGATGTTAGCCATATTTGTATTATCTTGGCAAAGGTTATAATGAACAAGCACTTAGCATAAATTATAAACTAAGGGCAATAAATAACCATGTCCTTATACTCAACAAACTTTTCCTGAAGCACCGACTATCCAGAGACTGTTAGGATATAAATTTTATTATATAGATGCTGGTATCAAGAGATAGAATTATGACTCTGCTCTTTCAGTAACAGAATAAGTAGAACTTCTCCATCAAAGTATTTCATTGTTCATGGTGCTAATGTTAGCAAAGGTAGATGTTGCAAAATGTAGGATTTATTTTTATATAATAACTTTTGTGGGTAAAATTAAAAAAAAAACTAAAACAATTAGAACATGGACCCATGGATGGATTTAGGCATTTAAATTTTTGAGTAGACTTCTTGTGGACATATGTAATACTTTGCTTTTAAAAAAACTATTGTATAGTCACTGAGATTAAATGAAAAAAATTTTTTCCGTTATTATTTATTTCAAAGTTATAGTACCTGCTATGGCAACTCTGTATGTTTATACTCAAAGCCAGGGGGTGGGGAGGGGTGGAAACTGGAAAATTGGTAGAGGAAGATATCTTGCCTATCTTTTTACCAGTCTGTTTTTTTAAAAAACTTACCTGATTTTAGGCATTTCTTTAAAACACCCTTACTTTTCAAGTTGTACATTTATTAATTCCTTCCTTTTAATGTGAGATTGTGTGTATTTGTATGTGTGATTGTATGTATATGTGTGTGTGTGGCTTCTTTAGTAATATAGTAAGTTATTATGAGCCTTCTCTAATAAGAGAATCCTAGTAGTAATTTGTTCATATTTTCGCCTTTTAAAGTATGATTCTTCATGGCTTAACTTGAGAATAGCAGACATTTCTACTAAACATGGGGAACTGAAGGCGGGTCCCTAGGTACGCAAGTCTGGCTTTGATTTGGAATTGGATATTTCCTGTGAGTTGTCCTGGCCTGCTTTTGGTGCACAGAATAGAAGAAGCAGTGGGAAAAGGTAGTTGTGGGTGTTTTTTTTTTCTCTGCCAAGTTCATTTCTGTACTTTTTTGTGAACAATGCCTGCTCAGAAAATTTTCAGAGTAGGAACATGTAGAGTCTTGTTAAGACCTCATAGGTGAAACCAGTGAAGTCAGCCAACTATCCGTGTAGTGTTTGTTCTTTAACTAAAGTAAATACTTCTTCTCATTAACTTGTTCTTTGGAAATATGTTGATGTGGGAAGAAAATCTGGCTTTGGTTTCCTTGTCTCTGTTTATTACTTATTTACTTAATTTACTTATTTTACCTTGCTAGTTCATTACTTAAACACTTAAAAAAAAAAAAAACAGTCTGGTTGGCACCAATCAGAACAGAAACCAAATAGAATATTTTTCCTACTTAATTCTTTTATAAGGAAAAAGCTTTTTTTTCTAGCACACCCCCCCAGCACTTAACTGTAAGAGGTTATGATTTGTAGCTACCACACCTAAAATTATTTTTTGATACTGAGTTATGTCTCAGTAGATCATATCTAATTTCCCCTCTTTCTTGGTCTATTCTGATGTTATTCTGGTCACTCAAAAACCGGAATCTACTGGAATGCTGTAGGCTACTTAGCTATTTTTCATATACTAATAGTTGTATTGACTCTACTTTCAAGATATATATCCTGAATCTTACCAATCTACGCATATTTTCTATTTCTAGCATCCTAGCCTGACATACCATAATCTCTTGACCAATGGCAGTAGGCTTCCATTTGTTTACCCTTACTTCCCCCAGAGTAGCCAACTACTTTGCAAAGATTATTCTTTGTAGAGTATTAATTGGGTACCGTTATTTCCCATCCTCTTTGGAGGAAAATTTAACTCACTTGTTTTAATTCGTCAACAAGATTCCAGCTGGGTGGACCTTTTAGCTATCTCCATGGCCCCCCAAGCTCACGCCTGTCTCAGAGTCTTTATACCTGCTGTGCTCTCTGTCAGGAAAGTCCCTCCTGAGATTTCTCCCTGCTCCCTTTTATTCCTGCCTCAGCTCAGATTTCAGTTCCTAGAAAGGCAGCTGCATAACAAATGACCCCCAAACTTTCAAGCAGCCAACCTATAAACAGTAACTATTTTGCACAGTTTTCTGAGGATGATGAATCCAGGAGCAACTTAGCTGGCTAATTCTGGCTCCGGGTCTCTCATGAGACTAACCAAGTAACCAAGGCTGGGCTGCTGTGTGGAAGGATGGAGTGGGGAGGGGGTGGGTTGGGGGGAAGGCATCACTTCTGAGCTCAACTTATTCACATGATTGTTGGCTGGCTCTGGCTTCAGTTCCTCACTATTGGTCCAGTACCTCAGTTTCTCACTATAGAACACCCCTCCACAGATTGCCCAAGTGTCCTTATGACACAGCATCCAGTTCCCCACAGGAGAAGCCCAACACAGAAGCCACAATCTTTTATAACCTAATCTTGGAAGTGGATAGGATCAGTTGTACTGGATGCTATTAGTCACAAAGACCAGCTCTGGTGCATTGTAGGAGTATGAATACCAGGAGTTGGGGATTGTAGGGAACAATCTGGAAAGGTGTCCCCTTGATGTCTTAGGATCAGTATAGTTATTTTGTGCTGTAATATTGTGTTCCTTGTAGCATGTTCAGAATGTAAGGAAAAGAACCATATTTTGAACAACAACAAAAATCAGAAAACTATGTCTCTATAAGCAGAAATGGTAAATTATTAGTTACATACTTTTAAAGATCACGTCACTAAAATATATATGAAATTGTGTTTCCTTATATGTGGTCCGAGTATTTAGAGGAGTTTGCCCACACACTAAATAGCCCTCAATCAGTGAATCTTTGAAATTCTCTGATTAGTGATTATTTTTTCAAAGCATTCTTCACTGTTACCAGCTTCTTGCTAAAAACATTCTGTCTCCCTCTTATAAAACAGTTTCATCTAATATTTCTGTGGACTTGAAAGCCCATAACCAAACTTCATAGAACTATGTGCAATAAAAATAAATATTATTCTGTACAAAGTTTTCTTTTTGAGTAATTAATTTTTAAGAGAGGTTTTATTTTTAGTTTAGCTCTTTGTGGCCCATTTGTGCCTCTTTCTGGTACTCACCTATGTTTTAACAACTCGTAATAGACAGGATGTTAGGTTTTTCAATTGAACTTTTGTCTCTGTTGAATATGTCATGGTTGGCTTTGAAGTCAGTCTGACTCACACGTCTGCCAGATTTTCACTTTACGTCTTGAAACAAGTTGTTGAGTCTTTCTGAGCCTGATTTAAAAAAAAAAAAAAATCTCTTCCTTGCAGAGTTGGTGTAAAAAACAAATTAATATGTTAAAGGCCTAGAATGTTACCTAGCATTTTCTTTCCTACTGTCCTCCTTCCCCAGTGGTTTCCCATTAAGTTGAATGGACTTCACACTCTATCACCTAGTGCCTAGTGACAAATGCCATGGACATCCTGGCTTCTCTCCAGTGGGCTGGGAAGACCAGTCCTACCAAGCTTGGGTTTCACTGCAGGCTGGTGCCAGTGACTTAGCCCTCTGGAAAACCCAGAGTCCAGAAGTATCCATGAAAATACACCTACTTTCTAGGCATCCTTCGGAGATTTGATGCCTACCAGCAGGTTTAACTGCTATGTGGTATTTCACTCCCTGCCTGGGGTTGGCAACAGTGGACTCAGTCAGAGGCACCTTGGAAAAGAATTAAGCTATGGCGGGTTGGTGGGGTGGGGGTGGAGGAGGATGTTTCAATCACCGTAGAAACTCTAAGTGAACAAAACATTCAGAGCAAGGAATTTTTTAATTAGAGTGAGTTCTACTACAACATCCATGTAATTACATTTTTCCACACCCTAACATTCTTTTTTTCTCAGCTAACCCACCCTTGTGACTCATTCAGTAGCAAAACCAGCGAAATCGGCACTCTCTTGTCATCAGCTTACCCACCCTTGTGACTCATTTAGTAGCAAAACCAGCGAAATCGGCATTCTCTTGTCATCAAGCAAAAATGGGTCATCTCCCAGCTTCTCTGGTATGCCCCTGAGAACCTCATTTCAGTTTGGACCTCTTCCTGCTATCCTGTGTCCTGGTTTCCCCCGTGGTCTGGTGTCTGGTTTCTCCCACCATGAGGAACCTCTCACTGTGGCCAGTTCCTTTCACGGACTCAAGCTGCTTTCTTTGGAATGTTGCATTTCTTGTATTCAGTCATCATTCATGCCTTGAGAGTACTAAAATTCTGCCCTTTCTTGCTTTAAATTCACTGAGAATCTATTGTGTGCCCTACATTGAAGTAGGCCCTGATACTTACATTATGGGTTAGAAGAATGGGCTCAGAAAGATTGTGTCCAGAATGAGAAACATATTAAACTAGAGGCCTGATGCATGAAATTCGCACAGCCCCGGCTTCCCTCCAGCACCGGAGACCTGGGCTTCCCTCGCAGCCTCAACTTCATCCAGGAGGTCCTCTGGTCTAATTAGCATATTATGCTTTTATTATTACAGATTATTATAGATGACAGAAGGAATTTAATGCAAATCTGCCAACTCCAAATTTAGCTGCTTTTCCAATTTAGCACAACTCCCCTTTCCTCCAGGTATGCCAAGACATTGAGAAGTATTGATGATGTCACCTGGAAGGCTTCATTGATTTATGCTTGAGTCTGTGCCGCTGGCGATCACCCCTCCTCCAGCTAGGGGGACTGCTGAAAGCAATGTGTGGCAGATGTGCCCCAGGTACCAGTTTCTGGTTCCACTTTCAGTCTATGATGCCCCTGGCTTGTAGCATAGAGAGAAAGCTGTCATCTTCAACACTGATAAAAAAAGATTAGAAAAAAGGGTTGGTCTTAAAAGTTGATTTAGCAAGTTAGAATAGGGAACCTCCACTCACTAAGAAGACTGAAATCATTATTAAATATGACAAAGTGTGGGGAACTCCCCGACTTCATTAATTTAGAATATGGATTTAATACTAAATCAGAAATGTGTTACATTAGAGGAGCTTTGCCTTTGACATTATAAAGCCTTATGCTTCTGTCTAGAAAGGTGACATACATTTTTTCTTTTTTTGAAAACTTTTTCAATAACCTTAATGAAAATGAAAGTAGTTTCCATTAGTTGAAAAACAGGCATTTATTGATAAATTACATTACTGGAAAAGAATATTAAAAATAATTCATCTTGGGTTTCATAATGTGTTTTTAGAGTTTACCTTTGAAATTATATTTCATGGGTTGAAGATTACTTTGGAGACTTTAATGAAGCCATAGTGTGAACACCCAAAGGCAGGGAGATGAAGAAACTATTCACTTCCCTAAAATTTGAAATGGCTGTAGACCTGGCTTTAAATATGGACTCCAGACCCATGCTCGTAGCTCAGTTGGTTAGAGCATTGACTTATACTTGCTTTCTGGATTTATACCAGTCTAATGAGAGTATCTATACTGTGTCTAATACCTGGTAGACATTTTGAAAAAGCCAACCATACCTACCATTTTCATTAGTTAACTTCTAGGAAAAGAAAGTACTTATTATGCTAATGGTGAGTTCGTAAACTTCATCTTTTTGTACAAAAGCTTTGAAGTTCTAAACTAGCTACATTGCATAATTGTCTTATATAACCCTAACTTAGAAATTAAAAATAGAGTTGACATAAAGCTCTAATGGTAACTTTTTAAGATCGCTGTTAAAGGAAGTTAGCATATTATAAGACACTAGAGGCCTGGTGCACAAAAAAATGTGCACTAGGGGGGCTCTCACAGTCTGGGACTCCTCAGGGGATGTCCACCTGCTGGCTTAGACCCCACTTCCCAGGCAATCGGGCCTAAGCTGGCAGTCAGACATCCCTCTGGCAGCCCAGGAGCCCTCAGGGGATGTCCACTTGCCAGCAGGGAGCAGACCTAAGCTGCAGTCGGACATCCTTAGCGCTGCTGAGGAGGCTGGAGAGGCTCTCACCACCACCGCTGTACTGGCAGCCATCAGCCTGTCTTTTGGCTGAGCAGAGCTTCCCCTGTAGGGGTGCAATGACCACCAGGGGCAGCTCCTGCATTGAGCTTCTGCCCCCTGGTGGTCAGTGTGTGTCATAGTGAGCAGTCATTCCCAGTGGTTCTGCTGTTAGGGTCAATTTGCATATTACCCTTTTATTATATAATAATAAAAGATAACGTCCTGGTGCATGGGGGGCTGCCAGCTGGTTTGTCTTAAAGGGTGTCCCGGATCAGGGTGGGGATCCTGCTGGGGTGCCTGGCCAGCCTGGGTGAGTGGCTGATGGCTCTTCGTAGGCTGACCACATCCCCTTCAAGGAGGGGGGGTCCTGCTGGGGTGCCTGGCCAGCCTGGGTGAGTGGCCACAGCCCCTTCAAGGTAGGTGTCCCCTCTTGGAGTGCCTGGCCAGCCTGGGTGAGGGGCTGATGGCTATTTGCTGACTGGCCACAGCCCCTTCAAGGTAGGTGTCCCCTCTTGGAATGCCTGGCCAGCCTGGGTGAGAGGCTGATGGCTATTTGCAGGCTGGCCAAGCCCCCTAGCAGGGACCCTCAGCCCATGAGGGTGGGGCCATCCTAGGTGAGGGGCTGATGGCTGTTTGCAGGCTGGCCATAGTCCCCAGCCACCCAAGCTGCCAGCGAGGCTGGCTGGAATTAGGTTTCTGGGGTTTATTTATCTTCTATAATTGAAACTTTGTTGCCTTGAGCAGAGGCCACGCTGGCCTAGGCAGGTAGCTTCCTCCATTGCTGGGGCAAGGAAGCCTCCTGTTTTCTCTAGCTCTGTGGCTGCCGGCTGCCATCTTGGTTGGGTTAATTTGCATATAGTTGCTCTGATTGGCTGGTGGATGTGGCTTGGATTGTAGTACAGTGACACCAATTAGCATATTGCTCTTTTATTAGTGTAGATGATGTTTTTAACAGGCATTTTTTATTTCTCTCATTAAGTATATTTTGGAATTATCTTTGAGAGGCTGCTGTTTGAACTGTTAATTCATTTTACTCAAAGGCTATGAACATCAAAGCAGCAAACTCAATTAAGTGAAATGGTCAGGAAAATGGAATATTCTTGTGAATTTAGTTGTTAGTATTAAGTAGAAAACTTACTGCCTTTTCCACCCATATGGTTTCTGGTCTCTACTTAAGTCATTCCATTGAGTTAGAGTTTGTATAAAAAGCTCTGTGCCAAGTGTTTTTGTAATGAAAATGGAAGGGAAATAAAAACATTCTTAAAATTCTTTTTGCTACAAGTTATATTACTGAAAAGCAGTTAAACTGTATTAATTGCTTTAGCTCATTGGTAAGAATGTCATTGAGAACATCAATTTTTCTTCCAGTTCTGAAAATGGAGATTAGATCTGAAGAAGATTCAAGGAAGTGAATAGGGTGGGGCAAAAGTGGGTTTACAGCTGTGAGTACACGAGACAGTTTATTTTTGTATTATTATTTATTAATTGTATTATTTTCCATACAAATAACTGTAAATCTACTTTTGCCACACCCTGTATACAGTTCTATTTTTAACCTCTTTACAATTTTCTAAACCTGTTTAAGTTGGTATTTTGCATTGTATTCTTATTCCATTTTAAGTTTTGGGCAAATTATATAAAAAAAGTGGCTTAAAAAACAGAAATGAAGTTTTCTTTTTGGGTTTAGAAATCTGTCCCTTATTCAATCAACACTGAAGTATCTTATTGTGTATACAGGAAACCTAACAGAACTTTTAAAACTTTTATTCTATAGGGGTTTGATATGTACTAGTAAATAGTAAATCACATACCTGTTTTCAGAATTCAGGAAAAAATGCTCTGAAAAACAGAACCATTCAGAAGCCAAATTTTAAGTGTCCCCCCCCCCCCCCCGTTTATTTTCTTACTCAGTGTCGAAGAATGAACAGTTTGAATCACAGTGATTTTTTTGTTGGGTTGCTTTCAGTTTTTTTCATCACAGTCAGGAATGTAAGCCTAACAGGAAAATGCATTCATGAATAACCAATATTTGTTTTATCTTGGGTAAATTCCTGATCACTGACTTGGTGAGGAACATCTTGTGAAAGTTATTTAATTCTATAATGAAATATTATCAGATACATATTTTCATCACATATAGATCACATATATAACAGCATTTTAAAATACTGTGCGATAAGCGAATGGCTAAAGTAAGGTTGCTGGACTTTCTAAAAATTACGTTTCACACCTTGCACCCCTGCAAATGTAGTGCCCAGTACCTCAAAGCAGAGAATCTTCTTACTTAGAGCCACATGGGTCCTTCTGAACAAACTGTCAGGACAGTATTCATTTTCTAGAGCAAATATGAGGAAAGGAAAGAACACCGTATATATACTCTTATTGCAAAGAAAAAAAGTGCGAAGAGGATGCAGGAAATCACTAAGAAAGCCAATCATCAAACTGGTGAAGAAGGTTTTAGACATCAGAGTTGACTTTGTCCCCACAGTTTGTCATCTTTTTGGTTCCCTCAGTGGTCACTGTAAGGAGTTAGGCCGTTTGGTGGCGGAGAGACAGAAAATGTCAGGGGAGCAAGCAGTCGTGGTGGAGGGTCGGCTGGGATTTAATCTTAGGCCCGTAAATGACGGTGAAAGAGACCCTTTCAGCAGTAACCTTCTGGCCACCAACCACTTGGGTACTGCTTAGATCGCTCTTTACCCTTCTCCGCTATGCATACATCTTTATCAAACTTTGAACATTTCCAACACGGGAGGCATAATGGGCTCCCCACCCCATCCTCCTTGGTTCTGGGTCCACCTTTCACACAGCAGTCTACGCCAGGAGTGTTCGCACCATCCTTGGATTCGCTTCTCACAGTGCACTCAGGCCTTTTGACTTTACGTCCTGAAACATATTTGCTTCTATGTGTTTCTCTCCCTCTGTCAGTGATGACTGCATGTGCTTAAATATTACAGGGCAAGATTCTTTTCATGCTGCACAATCACCCCCCAGAATGGAGGAGGCCTCGTTCTGGTGGAGTCAGTACAAAGCCTGTGCTATTACGGGGTGCTTTCTCAACGGCTTCATTTTAAACAGCAGAATGCTGTGCGAGAAAGACACACGAGCCTGAAATGACCTCACTTAATGTGGTTAGATATTTTTGGAGACCTCCTGACAAAATCCTTTTATTTTTAAAGGGTGCAGTAACATTTAAAATTGCGTGGGCATTTTGTCCCTGGAATGTGTCCTCACGATTACAAATGCAAAATGACTTTATTTAAAAAATCTTTTTACAAAAACAAACCCCCCAAAAAAACGCCCACAAAACAAAAACATGCCCATACAGTAAGAAATTAGGGCTATAGGAAGCATTAATGTGCACCTACACGGATAAGGGAAAAGTAAGCTATCGTAACTTTTACCAAGTATCTGTAGTTTAGGACATTTGCAGTGATGATGGCAGTGAGGATGGGCATTGCAGACACCTTCCAGATGAAGAACTAAAAACTTGACTCGAGGTGACCTGCATACGGAGGTCGGACATGCAGGGGAAGAGTTTGAATCAAATTGTTTGGGAGGATGTGGATGGAGAAAACACGTCTAAATATGTTTCATGTTCTACTTCACTTATGCAACTGGAAATAACAAATATCATGATCTCATGACACCATGGTATGCTCAGAAAAGTACATGCATCATACATATATGGCCCAGTGAACTTGCACAAAGCAGACAGTGTAGACTGAGAATCAGAACATCACCAGCTCCCAAAATGCTCCCTTGTGCTTTCTTCCAGTCCTCGTCCGCCTGCCTGCCACTGCCACTGCCACTGCCACCTGCTCTGGGTACCGTGCCCTGCCTCCTAGCACGGCCTGTTAATTCCACTTGTGTTGAACTTTTTGTAAGTGGAGTCATTCGGTAATTACCACTTTGCTGTCTGGCTCCTTTCCTCATCATTATGTTAATGAAACTCACCTATGTTGTTACATCTCGTTTGTTCACATTGTTGAGTGGTACTTATTTTTTGAACAACCCCTACTTATCCATTCTGCTATGGTAGTAGATGTTCATCTTTCCAGTTTGGGATTATTATGGATACTACTGTTAAGATTCTCCTGTGTAACTTCAGAGGACAAAATGTTAGGCATTTGGTTGGGCTTAGGCCACAAGCATTCCTTCCTCAGCTCTGGTAGATACTGTCAAACAGTTTTTCTAATCCGGTTTTACTAATTTACACACCCATCAGCAAAGAGGGGAGACCTTCCCCCACATTCTTGTTGACTCTTGATATTTTTCTTCTTTTTAGATTTTAACCATATTGATGGAAGCTTATAGGTACTGCATTATGATTTTAATTTGATTTCCCTGGTGACTAACTTTGTTGACCACCTTTTCGTATATTTAATTTCCATTAGGATATCTTTAAGTGCTTACTCATACTTTTTTTCACCTCCTTCTCTTTTTCACTTTCTGATATTTTGTATATTCCAATCAGAAAAAAATAACCTTTTTATTGGATTGTCTTATTGGCAAAATTGCTGTTTTCTTATATCCAGGCAATATGGAAGTTTAACTTTCATGTTATTTTATTTTAGCTTATTCCAATGACCTCCTAGCTAATCCATCAAATTCTACTCACTCTCCGACTCTCTATCCTGTCTTCTATTCGACCCATCAAGTTTGTTTTTGTTTTTTGTTTTTTTTTTACAGCCATGTAGACCTGAGTAAGTCAATTGCAGTCCTGTCATTGTCTCCCGACCCTGATTTCTCGCATCCCTATCAACCCAGGCTAAACATAATGTTTCCAGAACTTTCCTATAAAAGTTCATGGGGAGTGAGTACGGCACACTTGCTAAATATTCAGATGATTAAATCTCTTCCCTGGAAATTCTGGCTGAGTAGAGTCTGGTTGGACCCCAGGAATCTGACGGGAACAAGTATTCCAGGTTCTACTTACCTTTAGGGAGGTGTCAGGAATACCATAAACACTATACGGATTTTCTCTGTCCTTCCTCTGTCATCGTTTAACATCCACTGCAAATGTCACCTCTGTAGCTTCAGTCCTGCAGGGTGAGTAAAATTGCCATCAGCAACTACTTATTCCTGATCTTTCTCAGAAACCTGTCCACTGTGGCCTTCCCTATGTCCGCTGACAAGAGGCACTGGTGTATCTTCAGTATAAATGCTGAAGGCCCTGTCCTGTCATGACGTCAGGCCTGGATTTCTGCAGAAAACTGCTACTAACTAGTTTCCCTGGTTGCATGTTGTACCAGTCTGTCCGAGTGATCATTTTAAAGGCCAAGTCAATGTCACATGTTCCTTCTCAGAACACTCCAGTGGCTCCCCGTTTCTCCTGAGGAAAAACCAGTTTTCACTAGGTTCTAGGAGGCCTATTGCTATCTGACCCCTTCCCCACCTTCACCCTTGGACCTTCCTGGCTCACTGTCCCTTCGCAACCCTGGTCTCCTGCTGTTCTTAGAATATCCCAATATACTTGTACTTCAGGGCTTTTGCATTACCTGTTGCTTCCAGCTGGACCAGTTCCCCCAGATGTTTGTAGCACTAACTCTTTCACTTTCTTCAAGTTTTCTCACTGCATCCTGCCTTGACCACACTATTTAAAAATGAATTCTGACCCATCATTCATTCCCACACCTCCAATTTCTTATGCCCTGCTCGTCCCCCTCCCACCATGACCCTCACTGGTTTCTAATATACTATTAATTAAGCGTATTATCATTTCCATCTGTCTGCCAGAATATGAGCTCCCAGAAAAGATATTTCTTACTGTTCTACACATGATGTATAAAGTGAGTGATGAATATTTGTTTTAGTTATTGAATAAAATATTCAGGATGTGATATGTAAGAGAGTTTACATAGTATCTCTTTACAAGCCAGATTTCTGTGGAAACTTTTATAAGATATGTTGCCTGTTTTCATATTTTGAAATAAAATGTTGACTCTGGGAGTTTGGATGAAGCTGGGATTGCTGGGCTGGTATGAAGAAGAAGCCAGCGATAGCTCAGCTCCCTCTACCCTGGTCATGGGTGTTCTCTGGGTTCAGGTTTATTTAAAACTAGGGGCCCAGTGCACGAAATTCGTGCACTGGTGGAGGGGGTTCCTCAGCCCAGCCTGCCCCCTCACACATATTGGGAGCCCTTAGGGGTGTCCTACTAATGGCTTAGGCCCACTCTCTGCTCCCCTTGGGAAGCGGGCCTAAGCTGAAGTATGGCCTCCCTTTGTGGGAGGCAACCAGGCTAATCAGGGGAAGCCACCAGCCCCATCACCCTGCTGTTATAGCCACTGCCAGTCACCACAGCCACCAAGGTGTTTTCACCAACATGTCCCTTCACCATGAAAAAATGACAACTTCCTTTAGGCATTTTCAAGATGTGTCTTTCATAGGCTATGACATTTCTTTCTTTCTTTTTTATACTCACCTGAGGATATGTTTCCATTGGTTTTTAGAGAATGTGGAAGAGAAGGGAAAAACAGAGAGAAACATCAAAGTGAGAAGAACACTTTGATTGGTTGCCTCCTGCATGAGCCCTGACCTGGGCCCTGGCCAGGGTGGAGCCTGCAACCTAGGAACATGCCCTTGGTCAGAATTGAACCCAGACCCTGCAGTCAGCAGGCTGAGGCATTATGCACTGAGCCAAACCGACTAGGGCAGAATATGACATTTCTTAGCCCTCCAGCAGGGGACCTTCATTTTTTTTTCTCCAGGAGTGTGGTGGAAAAACCCTAGATCGCCTTTTTGGGTTCTTATTACCCAAGTTACTAAGAATATTACCAGTGGCATACAGGGAGCTTAGCCAATGAGTGGTAACAAAAGGTGTTTTCTCTGTGGTTCACTCTGATCACCGGTTCCACACCCGCCCCTCCAATCCCAGCTCCACCCCTGCCCAGGCCTGTAACCTCTGGCCAAGGCTGCAGGCCTGGACAGGGGACCCCCAGATCCCTGCATTGCCAGCTCCACCGGTGCCCAGGCCCCTGCTATCTCCAGCCTTGCCCCTGCCCAGGACTTACGCCTGGCTAGGGAACCCTCACACCCTCTGATCACCAGCTCCGCCCTTGCCCATACCTGAGGCCTCTGGTGAAGGCCTCTGGCCTGGGCAGGGGACCCCCAGCCCCCTCTGATCACCTGTTCTGCTCCTCGGGCCCCCCGACTCCCCAGCCAACTACCTGACTAACAGCCCTGACCACTTCAGTGGCAGGGCTGAGCCGGACCGGGTGCACAATCTTGTGGCTGTGGGGGCGGCCATCTTGTGTCCATGGGGGAAGCCATCTTTGTGACAGAGTGATGCCTAATTTGCATATCACTCTTTTATTAGATAGGATGAAAAACCTCTTAGGGATTGCTACTGAAGTACTGGATTTTAGGTTGTTTCATCTTTGCTGGCATTCCTAAATAACTTATGAAAATTAAATGTCTTTTATGTTTGCTTCAAGCACATACATTATGAAAAGTATGTGCATAAATTTCTAGTCCCATTATAAAACTGGGTGCTTTTGCATATTTTAGCCCTTCTCAAGGGCATTCTTATACATCCGTGCATTAATTCTGGGTGACCAGAAACCTAACCCTCTGTCTCTCTCATGCTGTATTCCCTGAAATGCTGTGATGCTGTCCAGTTGAAATTTGACTACTAGATAAGAAGAATAGTACTGTACAGGGTCTGTTTATATACATCCAACTTTAGAATAATTTTTGCTTCTATTACTGTGAGCCCTTAACGTTTCTAATATATATACACATATAATTTTACATATAATTTTTGCTTTGTGGAGTGCAGCATTTTTATGGGACCAGAGGGTATTTTTTCCTCTCAGCTTACAAAGAGATTATGTTTAAAAATCTGTTGACTCAGCATGTCATTATGCCAGTCCAGCTGCCCTAACCTTTGGTGATCTCTAATTGTCTTCTTACTGTTTTATCTGTTTTAGCCTCTTCCTACAACCTAAATTTATTGATTGTAAGCCTTTCCTAAAAGTAAATCCTACACTTTGGTGTCTCTCAAGGTTCCTGAAACACTACTGGGTTGTAATCTGGGCTCTAATAGAATAGCTCTGAGCATCTAAGAGAATAATCCGTTCATGAGGAATGAATAGATTTCAGCTTATAATGATGATTATTAGTGGCTCACCACTTGAAAGCATGCCAGAAAGGAGCTACAAGTATATGAAACTACATGAAGAAATATAACTTAAGTCAGCTAATGTAATACTTGTTTCAAAAAGTCAAATCTCAATTAGATGGTATCACGAGGGAAAGCCTGGGTATATTTTATCCAAAATAGAAAAAGTAGTTAAGCACCAATTCATATCATAGTTAAAAATTTACATTTAAATGACTTTGTCAACTGTATGCATAGCAAACTTAAATATAATGCGTGTTCAAACTATTATAGGAACTTTGTTGTGCAATAAACAAATACTTCAGTTGCCACCTTGTAGAAAAATATGTAATCTGACTGTTCTTTGGTCTCTCGGCATTCTGAGAGCTATATCTCAGGGCTACGCTTTAACTACGGCTAATCTTATGAGCCTGTACATCAACAGATGAATTTGTGTTTAATCTCTATTCTTTTATCTGTTTATTCTCTGGGATATGTGATACTAATTAGTTAACAAGTTTAGAAATTCAGTTGAAAAATGCTGAGACATAAAGGATGGCAGGCAAATGAGGAAAATAATAAAATATTTTTTGTCTTTAAAAAAAAATCTTTATTGTTGAAAGTATTAAATATGTCTCCCTTTTTCCCCATTGATCCCTTCTAGCCTCCCCCCCCCCCAGCCCCAGACCTTCACCACCCTATTGCCTGTGTCCACGGGTTATGCATATATGCATACAAGTCCTTCAGTTGATCTCTTCTCACCCACCCACTCTCACCCTGCTTTCCCTGTGAGATTCCACAGTCTGTTCCATGCTCCTATGCAAGGATAATGGGAAAACTCTGTGATGTTGTCTTCATGCTAAGATGTATTTTGTTAATCAGTTTATTTTCTTGATTAGATTCCACATATGAGTGAAATCATGTGATACTTGTTTTTCTCTGACTTATTTTGCTTAGCATAATACTCTCCAGGTCTCTTCCTGCTGTCTCAAAAGGTAAGAGATCCTTCTTTTTTACTGCTGCAAAGTATTCTGGGGTGTGTATATACCCCACAGGTTTTTTTTATCCACTCATCTACTGATGGGCACTTAGGCTGCTTCCAGATCTTAGCTACTGTAAATTGTGCTGCTATGAACAGAGGAGTAGTTTTGGTTTCTTAGGCTATAGTCCTAGAAGTGGGATCATGGGTCAAATGGCAGTTCCATTTTAATTTTTTGAGGAATCTCCATACTGTTTTCCACCATGGCTGCACCAGTCTGAAATATTTTCTAAATGCCCTCATTCATTTAACAAGATTATTAAATACTACTGGATATCAGGAACTGGGGGATTGGGGCTGAAGAGGTAGTGAGGTTTTGGGATATAGAAGAAAAGGAAAAAAGAGATAACCAGTCCCATCCTTCAAGGCATATATAGTGTTCGTTCATTCACTCAGTCATCCATTATCTATTGAATGCTTACAATTTGTTGGGGATACAGTGGTGAAATAAACCAGAAGTTCTTGCCCTCACTGAGCTTATATTCTAGTGGGATAGAAGGGCAATAAGTAAGACAGATCAGTAAAAGATATTCTAGAGTGTTAAGTGCTAAAGAGAAAAATAAAATAGGAAGGGAGATGGGAAGTGTTGAGGGTGGGAAGCAGGTTGCAATTTTAGATAGGCTGTCCCGGAGGAACTTGGTGAGAAGGTAAAGACCTGAAGGAGGTGAGGAGGCGAGTTGCACAGGTATCTGGAGAAGGAGCAGTGGGAGCACCTGGAAGAGGCAGTGGCTTCTGGGAGGACCATGGAGGCTGCTGGCGTCGGAGCAGGATGAACAGACTTATAAAGCCCTGAGAGGGCTGGGCCTCTGGTTAATGAGAGCTATTGGAAGGTTCTGCCCCCAGGCTTGGAACGTGACTATGTAATTTAGTAAAGGGAGTGAACCATAAAAAGGGTTAATTAATAATTAAATTCAGCTATAAATTGTCAAGCAGACTGGAAAGGTTGAGTTGTTCTGGAAGAGGTACAGCTGGGATTGAGTGAGAAGTAAAAGCTGAATGTAAAGGTCTAGGAGTTGTGTGTGAGGGGTTATGGAGATGGGCGCAGTTTGTGTGAGACGTTATGACATGGATTCAGGACTCAGGGAGACTTTATGGGAAGAGTCGGGTGGGGACACACTGAAGACAGCCTCAGGGGAGCCCTGGCCAACCACGGGGCTGCAGGCAAGGAACCCGTGAGGTCCCCGAAATGGTGTTAGTCATCTCGCTTCTTTTGTCTTTTATTTATTTTATGTCGGTTGTTTTCTAAGGAGATTTGTATTCCTTCTTAGACTTCTTATGAGGTAAATATGAAAGAAAGAAGAAAGGATAATGGGAAAACTCTGTGATGTTGTCTTCATGCTAATGACCAACCCATTCTAGAGGGAAGGGGGTGGATAAGTGGTCGGCCTTCACTTCACTTCTGGGAGTGAGCACACAACTGAAAACTGGTTTGGGACTATAATAGATAGCTACGATCTTAGGCCTACAGAACAAGACCTCACAGTATGTATCGATTTCAGTTTACTTTCCTTTTTGTCATCTCTCTTGCTATCCTCCTTAAAAATCTCACCCACAGTGATCAAAAGCACAAATTTGTTCATTGTAATTTTTATTATATGCCACATGATAAGGTTACTTGCAAATCTTAATATTTTCACAAGTTGAATTGTGTGACTTTCATATCAAGCTCCAGTTGTTGTGTTTTTTTTTTTTAAATAAAGATAAAACCTTATGTTATTGTCAGAACTTGAAAGCAAAATTCGGTGGGCTGTTGCTTCTGCCAGAGAAACATTGCTCTTTCTCTGGCTCACGGTGTTAAAACACTTAGCAGTGTTTTCTGTCTAATTTTAGTGTTGCGTTCTAATTCTGATTTGGAGCAGTTTACCCCAAAATGTCATGGATATGTATGTTGCCCATAAGTGGATGTATTACAGCCAATTTCTCTGTGACTTTCAGAGGGAAGTCAAAGTTAAAATGGAAAATTGCTGTAGGAAGCTGATGTGTTTTCACACTCATTGTAGGCTTTACAATGGAATAAAACCTCTTTCCATTCTCGGCTGCACGGAAAATATTAAACTCATTTTCAGTAAGCAGATGATGAATAGTATGGACTTTCCTCTTTTTCCCACGAGTTCTCATGATTCAAATCCTCTCCCTGTTACAGTGTTATTCTGCACTAAGGTCTTCAGTGCCCAGATTGAAAGCTGATGTTTTTATACATAGCTTTCCTTAAACTTGTTTGGTGCTGTGAGAATATTCACCATATACTATTTTTGTTGCAAAGGTTCTAGCAGTATTAGTTCATCCTGACTGATGCCCTTGACTTCAGAATATAAATAGAAAAATAGAGATAGGTGACAAGGATTGATTAGCCAGGCTCCTCCTAAGCGAAACTGTAAACCTGTCTGGATAAATCACTAGCTCGAAAGCCTGGAGAATGCATTTTAAAAGAATTAAGGGTAGTTGTGTTCGTGTGTGTGTGTGTGTGTGTGTGTGTTCAATTGATAGGGAAATTTTCTAGAAGAGCTGCAAGATTCTGTCTGGTTTTACTGTCCTTCAATTTTTAAAAAATTGGTTTGTGAGTTTTACTAAGCTATTAGAATGATTATTTACTTTCTCTTTTTTTAAGTGGAATTAAAAATTTTGTTGAAGAAAACTGAAATCAAGATCTTATGACTTTTCAAATACACACCCACATATGTGTGTATATATATGTATATATATTTATTTTATTTTACTTTGTTATTATTAGACTTTGATTTTAGGGCTGAGGGGCCCATCTGATTTCCCCTCAGGCACTTTTAAGCCATCACAGCAGATAAGTGAAAAAATATTTTAGTGTTTTTTGGTCTTTACCCCATGCTGGGCATTGTTCTAAGCATTTGACGTATATTAACTCATTTAACCCTGACATTCATCCAAGAGACAGGGGCTGTTATTACCACCACACACCATATAAAGAAACTGAAGTACAAAGCTCAGTAACTTGCCCCTTAAGGAATAGATCTGGGATCTGAACACAGATGCCAGAGTCTGTGCTCTCAGCCATTATATTACCGCCAGTGTCTTTCTTTCCCTTTCCCCTTCTTTCTAGAATTTCCAATTCCAAGATTAATTTTCACACTCACTGTCTTTTACCTCATGTGGATTCCTCGGCTCCCAATTTGGGGTTCCTTTTCGGCCTGTTTTTCTTTTCTGGCCTGAAGAAGAACCGCGCTTCAACTTCCCACCAGCCACCTCTGCTTTCTCACCTTCTTTCTTGGGGATCGTCTCCAACTCTCAAACCATTTTTGCATTCTTACGTCATATTGCATCAGGACTAGAAGCTGATGCTACAATAATGACTTGACCAGTTCTAATAATGTTAATTAATAGATAATTACATCATAGTTTCTACATAAATCCTTTATTCCTGTTTAGCACATCCTTTTTTGCTATTACACTTACAAAAACACATTCTCTTGCCTTAGTTCTTGTTGTGATGCCATTTTTTGTGTGTGTGTGTTTATGAATATGCCTCAGATGTCCCAAGTCCTTTGCCTTAGGACTGAAATCCACAAGCATGGTCTCCTCTTTGTGGACTTCATAGAGCATCTCTTCAGGTGATTGATGAACATTTATAACTGTGTATCCTAGGATCTTCTGGCTCTTGAGTCACTCGGCTGTTCATATGTTGAGTGTATAAATTCCCACTGAGCGTAAAACTGTCAGAGACAGTTGTGTGATTCAGGATGACAAATGGGTGCTGTGGATCAGCTCTTGGCACGTTATCTTCCCGACTGCATTGCAGGGAAGAGGATAAAGCAAGAATAGAGCACCATCTCCCACCCTCCCACAGCCCGGGCCCTCACCCCATCCCCCACACTCCCTCTCTGCCTGGCGTAATCTACTCCTCTCTTATTGAAGATGAAATCATACCCATGAGTTTTCTGCATCCCAAGACCAAGATAATGATTACAGCATTGAGTCTGCAATAGTGAGTTTACAGTCATCGCTGCTGTATATTAAACAAAGAAGAATTTCACAAAATTGAATTTATGACTGCAGCTTCCCACCTCTGTCCTTTCTCTTCCATGATATTTACTATGTAGAGTCTGAGGTGGCTGGGAATGGGTGGTGAGCCGTCCCCTCATATATATGTTCCTTTCTATACTTCAGGTTTGTTTTGGTTTTTAATTACAGGTGTTTCTAAGCTGAAGTTGTTAGCCCCTATTGGACCTGACATCCTCAGGAGCCCCTGGACCCAGAAACCCCAACTTCCCCTTCAGTTCCATTGGAGCAAGGCCTCGACTACTTTGCCTGTTTCTTTCTTTGACAGGAGTGCACATGCTTGCTGAAATGGTCTGTAATACGTCCAATTAGCACACCAAAATTCCCTTTTCACTGGCCCATTTATGTTCTTGTGACCTTCTGCCCAGAAGGGACTTTGGCCAGTGGACTGGAGTTGAGGGGGTGTTTTCCTTCTAGCTGCAGAGCTTAGGTACTTCTGTGGCACCCCATTCTTGCCTCTGTCATGTTATGTCATGAAAGCACTGTAATCCCTGTAAGTGTCCCCAACCTGACTGAAATGCTCCAAGACTATGAGCCTGCAGTTCAGGACTTGGCTTTAGTTGTTGTTATAAAATAGCACTGATCTTCGTTCTCCCTGCTTCATCCCAAACATCATACAAGGTGGTACTATTGGTATCAATCCAAGGACACTCTGGTTAATAGGATTCTAGAAATTGTGAGGGATTTAAATACAGATATGTCTGAACAAACGTGATTTCTCAGCAGTGGCCTTGCAGCCAAGCATTTTGTAGTGCAACTACTTTTAATCTAATTTCATGCTTCTGTGCCTTTGACCTGAGCTGCTTCATCTTTCTCTTCACTCTCAAAGCAGCCAAGAGATCACCTCCTCCGAGAAGTCTTCCCTCACCCTTCACCCCTCTCCCATCCAGAGCTCATCCCTATCTTTCTCTGGGCTTAAATTTACTTTTATTATGCCACATGTATTTAGCTCTAATTATTTACAAATTACTTAACCCATTTCCCATGTTAGACTGAGCATCTTGGGGCCAAGGCCCATGTCTATTCATTTTGCATTTCTACTGATAATGTGGTTCCACATACTTAGTAGGGGCTAAGTAAATGCGGAGTTGTGTTAGATTCCTTTATAATAGCACTGGAATAGGATAGGAACTTGGATGGAGGAAGGATTGGCGCAGGGGTTATTGTAATGACCAGTGGAGGGCTGAGAATGAGGAGAAAGATGAGATTGGGGAAGGTATGCTATCAGAGATGACACCGTACAAGTTTGGGTGGTTTGGATAGAGGTGTTAGTAGAAGTAGGGCTGTGGTAGTTGTAGATGGACCCCTAGGAATTGAAGGTTTGTATGAGATGACAAGATGGGATGCGTGGTATGGGGAGAAGGTGGAGGACCCAGGAGTTGGGTCCATGTTGGAGGTTGGACAGCAATAGCTGGTAACTGGCAGGTGCGACAAAAGGGAAAGGGTGGGAAGAGAGAAAGGAAATTCCTTCAGTGGTAAGAGATTGTAGCAGGTGTGTGGGGGGAAGTTGCTGTGACCCCTGGCAACTTTGGACGGCCAGTTGTGTTGGACAGGTGTATAAGCTGTTCATGGTCGGTCAGCGATTAATGATTAAATTGTACTTTAGGTAGTTGTGGGGAGCCAGGCAACTGTCAGGCTTGGCTTAGCTTGCCAGGGAATGAGATCATACGTGACCATAATGCTGAACAAACAGGAATCGAATGGTACATCTGAAATTTTATTTATCCTCTCCTTTCCCACCATTGCCTGTTCAAACCACTCTGTGGGGTTGCATTTCAGTCCTCAGCTGAAATCTCTGCCTGACTTAGTTTCTTCTTAGCTTCTCTCAGATTTAAAAAAAAAAATCTTTCTTGTGTTATAATTATGTAGTGTAATAAGTATTGCTACATCAGTAATCACAGTACCATCTATATATGTAATAAAAGTAACACTTGCTGTCCTGCCTTAAACTTAACCAGTGTGACACATCATATTTATTCACTGAAAATAAACCTTCAGTAACTTTTATCCATAGACACAGTCTAGGCTTCGTAAGTGTCTGGTCTAGTCCAGTGTGACACCATATGCCATTCATGCAGAGGTAAACCCTCTCCCTCTCTGGAGTGTGAAGCCTGTATCAGCAAGAGAGTTCTGATAGACGTCTTCTCCCTGGTTGTCCTCTTACATGGCTGCTCTTCCTCTCCTACTCCCCAGGCAAACCCTGGTGTAGGCAGGGATGAGAGAGTGCAGAAAGGCCACAGCATGACATCACTCTGCCTTTCCTTTCTTCTGGCCAAGGCACCTGGAAGAAGCCTGGCTTGTTCTTTTGCGGGCAGTTGTGTAAGTTCTTTGGAATGTCCTTCCCTCCTTCATTTATGCGGCTCTTTCACCTGTGTCTTCCCTGAGGTGGGGACAGACACCTTCTTTTTCATTGCAGGGCTGTGCTGTTGAGGTTTCCTCGCCTGCACACAGCAACTTTAATTCAAATTCAGATCATGTTGGCTTGGCAGTGCTTATGGGATATGTAGGTAGAAACACCCTATAAGGTTTAGGAAATACTCAGGTGCTTAAGAGAGAGGTAAGGGTTAGAAGTACATATGTGCGGTGAATGCTATGCGGATGGTGGTTGAAGTCATGGGAGTGGACATGGTTGCCAGGAAGAGACATGGAACTTCTCAGAGATGCTCATTTTGGAAGCAGGAGAAGAAAAACAAGCTGGCAAAGGTGGCCGCAGCCTCTTCCCGAGTACTGGTTCTATAAAGAGGCACACTGTACAGGGGTCAGCCCCGAATTATGTTGATTATTGCATCTATTTTATACCCAAAATGTGGAAGTTATTCATACATACATTTTTATTTTCATGGTGAAAAGACCTTAAACTGTTTCCTGCTATCTTAAAAAAAAGTGATATTAATTTACGTTAGAATTCTTTTTCTTTGAAAATAAAACTTAACTCTTTTTTCCCCAGTTGTGTATGAACACAGATCAAGATTAGAAAAATCCTTGCAAAAGGAAAGACTTGAACATAAGAAAGCAAAGGAAGGTAAGTAATGAAGCGTCATGTATTTGCTTTACTATTTTTTTTTTGCTAAGAAATTGATTATTAACTCAAAGCCAGTTTTATAGGTAGACAGAGATGTCAAGCAATTTGCTGTGCCTTGTGCATTAAAATAATTTCTGCTCAAGACTGGATTTAGAATCTTTCAGTATGTGCCACCTTGAAGTAGTTCATATCTTGGTTCTATATACCATTTCATAAATAAACAGCTTTCCATTTGAATATTATACACATATATTACTAATACCTGGAACTTTTATCTATAAACATCCAGAAAGTAACAGTATGTATGCATTGTCCAGAATATGACAAATTTTATATATACAAATGTGCGTGCGCACACACACATATACACAAATTTGTAACGTAATAAATTGATCACATTGTATGACATATTTTAAGTTATGAACCTGTTTTTATCTTGTGAGGGCTTTTATTGGATAGCCGATTGGTTCATTTAGGAAAAAATAACATTTAGCATAGATACTAGGCAAATGCTATGATTTTTATCAGAATTTTGGTATAAAGCATAGGCTTTATACAGCTTGTGATTTCAAGTTATCTGCATTTTTATGTTTATTCACATTTTGTGATAAATCTTGGGATTTAAATTAAGTGTTCTGTATAATTAACTCGGTGGATAGAAGGAGGGAGAACATCGGAGGGCAGTATCGATTAGGATGTTTTGCTGACCCTTGGATTAAGCCTGTGTGAAGAATAGGAGTTTAACAGCATTCAGATGCTTTGATTGGATTTGGATTTTTCTTGTCTTCAGATGCAGAGTGATTTTACAGGGCCATCTAGTGGGTAATATGCTTTAGGAGCGTGAAAGATGGTATTCTCTTCAGGGCCTCAGTGATTTCAGTGCCATCTAGTGGGGAGCAGTAATCATCCCTGTCTTCAGGTGAGCTGCTTGTATTTTTCCACTTTAACTTAAAGGCTAGTTAATTACAGAGTGTGCATTCTAAATGCACTTCTAATCAGTTGGTTGTAATGTAGATATTGTTGGTGCAAGATTTACAGCTTTAAGGTAAAGAGGAAAAATATATAATAGTTTTTCAGCTTTTTCTAAAGTATGGAGAGGCAAAATAAAGTATATGTAACTCACCAAGTAGATTGTTTTAAACCTAGAACTTTTGTTTGTAAACCTGAATAAAGTTCGCCTTTATTCTTTTAGATGTTTAAAAATTTCACAAAGAATGAACTTACTCTATATTTCTTCCATTTTCTAGATTTTCTTGTTTATAAGTTAGAAGCACAAGAAACACTAAATAAAGGAAGGGTAAGTTGTCTTTTTGTTTTTATTTCATGAAATTTAGGAGAGGAAATTGTTGAAAAAAGCTTTTTCTCTGTTAATCATTAGTATTGTAGGGCTGAAATACATTTTTTTTTTTTTTTTTTGGCCACCAAACATATTTAAGAGGGAGACTTTAAAAAATGTTCTTTTAAAACCTATCTTTGCTTATCACAATATTTATGATAGCAACGCATTGGGAATAGCTTAATCTTCAGTAATAAAAAACATTACTTTTATTCATTTATTTGTTCATTTGTTTTGAATCTTTCTTTCCTGTAGAATGTAGTATTTATTTTGGTTTGCATTTCCACAGACATTACTGTGTAATGTCTAACACAGTACT
This sequence comes from Murina feae, assembly GCA_004026665.1. Lineage (NCBI taxonomy): Eukaryota > Metazoa > Chordata > Mammalia > Chiroptera > Vespertilionidae > Murina > Murina feae. Next base: position 29,295 of record PVJC01005936.1, on the reverse strand, counting down.
GTGGTCTCCTGTGTACCCATGTCTTCGTCACTCTTAAAGCCAGACAGGAGATCACCACCTCCGAGAAGTCTTCCCTTGCCCCTCTCCCTTCCAGATCTCATCCAAACACATTTGTCAAATGCATCAATGAATAAAAATGATATTGGCCTTAAAAAGTTTTCAAGTCCAAATTAACTGGAGAAAAACTAATCTTTCTCTTACTCTAAACAATAAAGTAAGCTTGAAGTAAAACATTCGTGTTTTGAAGTCTCAAAACTGAGAAGAGTCAGTTTGTTGGGTAGGCAGGAGGCTATTACTTGCTTTAAAAGCTCTGACCCAAACCGTGTGCATTCTGTTGTCCATTTTTAAATGTAATTTCGCTGTAACTTAAAATAAAGTAGTAAAGCAATGAAATAAAAGGAGAAAGCAAAAATGCAGTTCATTTTAGAAGCTGTAAAAACTATCAGCTGGGAAATGATTGAGAGCGTGTCCTTGTGCTGGCCAGGAGTACGCCAGGAGTGTGGTGTGTGAGGCACAACACAGCGTGGGAGAGAAAACCTCAGGTGTCTGTGTGCTGGCTGGTCATGGCTCCCAGGACGATGGCCATGTGTGAGACCCGCTGTGTGGGACATGTGAAGGTGTCCCACTGGGATCCAGTGATCTATCTGCTCCTGGAAAGTGGACCCGCCATAGACTCAGGCTCAAGTTCAGCCTTGGCTCTGCTCCTGAAGGAAATGTTGGTCCTTGGTCTGCTCCTTATCCTTTCTAATTCTCACTCTGCAATGCAGTCTCACCGGGATGTAGCAGTGGATGTAGAGCTTCTTGCCCACCGAAGCTCAGGGAAGGAAAGCAGCTTTTCTCTTCCCTTCCATGAGCCAAGCTAAGCTTGTGAGACCCGGTTCTTGTTGGTTCAGCCCCATCTGCCCTTGGGGCCCCAGCACAACGTACGATTTTCTGTCTTGGGACAAGCTCCTCCCTATACCTGGGCCTGAGCTCTTCTGAATGAGAGTGGAAGTCTTCTCCAAGCTGCTATTTTAGGATTCCATGTCCTCTTTGTCATTACTAAAATCTAGCAAAGTTATGGAGTGTTAAATGTTATTTCTGCTATTATATAAGGAGATGGCCTCAGAGACATCCTGGTTCAGGTGTAAATTCATTTTAGCTTACACAAGTGAAATAAATGAAATTCTTCCATTAAGACTTTTAAGCTGTGTTTAGTAAAAGAGCCAGATTTTTAAAATCTTTGTGTTAACTATTTTCTTTTCAATTTACAGCAAGATTCCAATAGTAGATACAGTGCGTTGAATGTGCAGCATCAGATGTTGAAAGTGAGTAATTTAATGTTGCTCTTCGGGAATGAGTAAGGATTAATTAAGGAACTTGAGTGATTAAGGACAGTTACAGAAAGTTGATTTCTAATATAACATGGTATAGTAAAGTTATATTTGGCTCAAAATGATATCTAAGTATAATGCCCCATCATATTTTTACCTTTTTACAAAGAACATATTTATTATACATTTTCTTATAAATCAGACTCTCTGGTCAACTCTTTATTCTTTAAGTGTTTTTGTTTGTTTAATTTTTCATGGTGGTTTCTCTTAGATATTTTCTTTATTTAGACACACTGCAGGCAGTAAACTATTCAAATGTCTCCTTTGTGCCACAAATACTTAAAAAGTCTTTTATAAAAAAATATATAATTTATTGATTTTTTACAGAGAGGAAGGGACAGGAATAGAGAGTTAGAAGCATCGATGAGAGAGAAACATCGATCAGCTGCCTGCACACCTCCTACTGGGGATGTGCCCACAACCAAGGTACATGCCCTTGACCGGAATCAAACCTGGGACCTTTCAGTCTGCAGGCCGATGCTCTATCCACTGAGCCAAACCGGTTAGGGCCTTAAAAAGTCTTTTTATTGACCTCTTTAAGAGAGAGAGAAAGAGAGAGAGAGAGAGAGAGAGAGAGAGAGAGAGAGAAAGAGAGAGAGAGAGAGAGAAAAACATCGACTGGCTGCCACCCATATCCACCCAGACAAGGGATTGAACTGCAAACTAGGTATGTGTGTGTCCTAATCAGGGGTTGAACCCACAGCCTTTTTGGTGTATGGAACTTTGTTCCAACAACTTAGCCACCCAGCCAGGGCAGTAGGGCAAGTACTTTTTATTGAAACCAGAATCTTTTCTATTATCAAAAAAGCAGTACCTGAATTATAGTAGATAACCTTTCACATGAAGCATGTGAAGACTGTGGAATTTATCTAGATTGTCATTATAGCATCCTATATAATAAAAGAGAAACATGCAAATTAGCCTTCTCTCCGCCACACTCAAGCCACGCCCACCAGCCAATCAGAGTGATATGCAAATTAACCCAACAAAGCTGGCGGGCCTGTGGGCAGCACACACATGCACAGGTGCTGAGCTGCTGAGGGCAGGTGTCCCACACTGCCTCGCCCCGGCCTATCTGGGCTGGTGAGCAGCATGCACAGGGTCGGAGTGGCTGGGGCTGGGTGGGGCAGGATGCCTGGCTTCCAGCAGCTTTGGCCGCACCTGGTGCATAGTGTGTGGAGGCAAGAAGAAGAGGCCGGAGTGGGGTGGGACACCTGGCTCCACCTCGCCCTGGTCACTCCAGGAAGGTGAGCAGCACACACTGGCATCCTGCCCTGTCCAGGTCGTCCTGGGCCTGTTGGGCAGTGTGCAGAGAGCCTCTGGGCAGGGGAGGTGGGCTGGCGGAGGATGGCTGTACTCCACACATGGCCGCAGTGGCAGCTGTGAGCGCACCAAGTGGAGCCAGTGGGCCAAGCTGAAGTAGCTCCTGCAGGCCATCAGTGCTGAGAAGTGGCTGTGTAAGTCCTGCCAGGGTCCTGCCTCCTGGCCCAGAAGGTATGGGATCACAGGGACAACCACTGTGGCGGGCCAGGTTGACGTTTTCCTGGCCGCACCACGGCGGTTGCGGATCCTGAAGCCACAGGCTTCCAGTGTGCGCATCCTCTCCTCCCCGCTTGCATGAGAACATCCCCCAGAGTGCTGTCACCCTCCTGTGCCTGCAGCAGTCACAAAAGTCCCTCCTTCCCCAGCCCCCCAGCCCCTCAACTGCACTTCTGTCAACCCCAGCATGCCTAAATCCCCCACAGGATGTGCACACGTCCCCTCCAACACGCTCACATCCTTTGGATAGTGTCTGGGTGTTCTGGGTGCTGAGGGTGGCATGGTGATGCCCTGTTCCCTCGGAGGCCAGTGCAGCGACGATATCACCTCTGTGGGGCTAATGCAGGTGCTGAGGTGGGAGCAGGTGCAGACAGACACACCTGGTGGGTTCAGGTGGCCCTCGCTGAGGTGCCTTCGGTCAGCGTTCAAGATCAGGAACCCAGAGGCTGTGAAGAGTTCCATCCTCTCAGTAAAACAGTGGAATAGTGCGAGCGACTGCGGAGGAGGAATGTGCACTTTGGGTGCTGGCACCCATGAGTTAAGGCCGTCCTGACTGAGCCTTGCTCACTTCAGGTCTAGCTCCCTCCTGCCAGGCAGCGGGCGACAGGACGTGCTTTTCTGAGTTAATAAGAGAAAACATTGATTCTCCACCTGCCTGTGAAGGTAGAAAGCAGAGTGGGCGGACAAGCGGGGAGTGAGCAAGGTTCCCTGTCGGGGGGGTTCCAAATCCGCTGTTGGTTCCTTTCACTGCTGACTAGAGATATACAGGGTGTCCCCCCTAAATGTATACACGCGTTGAATACCTACTATTTCCAGTGGTTTTAAGCATGAAAAGAAAGAAACAACAGTGGAGCTGTCGTCTGTTAAAAGCGTGGGCACAAACAAGGCAGTCGGACATTCCCCGAGGGGTCTCGGATTGGAGAGGGTGCAGGCCAGACTGAGGGGCCCCTTCCCACCTCAACCCCAGTGCATGAATTTCATGCACCGGGATACTAGTAGTATTATAATCAGGAATAAGATAAATAAGAATAATTCAGTATATAATCAATTAATGCTTCCCCAAAAGGGAAGAATCTTTTTTTCTCTCTTCTTTAAACTGGCTTACCAGGAAGGCTGAAAATCAAAGAAGGGAAATAAAAATAGTTTTAGGAAAACAACACATTGAGAGAGGAAGTCTAGACTATCCTCAGAGGGTTAGTTTTTCCATTAGTTTTACCTTGTTTCCAGAGTAATTTGAGTGCCTGGGAATTTCCCCAGATCGCTCCCTCTCATGCTAACTTTTAACTTCTTATTGTTTCCATTGATGTTAAAAATTAGGAAGAATATTATTTTTGGCCATGATCCCAAACTCGTTATTTGAAATATAAAAGAAACTGAGGTGAGCTGCACAAATTAAAAGCAACCTGAGGAACGTGAAAACTCCTCCTTCATTCGTTCCTACTTTCTTGCAAGAGAAAGACTATGTTGTTGGGAAATAGACTCTGACTATAATTTATTCAAAGTCTCATTTTTGCAGAGTCAGCACGAGGAGCTAAAAAAACAGCACAGCGACTTGGAAGAGGAACACCGCAAGCAGGGAGAAGACTTCAGTAGGACATTTAATGACCATAAGCAGAAATACCTGCAGCTGCAGCAGGAGAAAGAGCAGGAACTTTCTAAGCTGAAAGGTATTTGGAAATCTGCTTAGCCGGTTCATATGGAAATAAGTGCTCATAATAATGTTTCAATAGAAGAACAGACTTTTGATTTATTTGTTGTTTGCATAGTGGTTGGTTTAGCTGTATTACATGGTCCTTTCCTAGTCACTTACTTCTTTATAACATTTTACATTTATCCTTATCTCTTTGGTTTGTTTAGGGAAGCAGAGAATAGTGTTTTTCAGTGGGCACATTGGCCAGATTGGGTAAGACATTTCTTAGGTGTATGTGTTGGGTGTGTGTGTTGCAAGATATTTGGCATCTCTGACCTCAACCCACAAACTGCCATCCATCCGTGCTCCCCAGTCCTTGGATGATCGACAATTGTGATGGTAAAGCATTTCTTAAATCTTCAAGGGGAAGAACGACTTCTGAGTGGTGGCTCATAGTGGCGTGCCACAGCTCAGGCTCTTGGAGTCTGCCTGCCCCGGTGAGTCTTGGCCTCTTCAATCACTAGCTGTGTGACCACAGTCCAGTTGTGAAATCACTACCAGCTTCATTGTCCTCATCTGTAAAACCGGGATGTTCATACACAGTAGCAGCCTCGTAGGGCTGATGTGAGGGTAAATAATTTATGAAAAGCACCTAGAACAGCTGTTGGTCTGTGGTAAACCTTCAGTACATATAATTGCCATCAACATCAGCATCAGGTATTTTTGTAGTAATATGGAACAAAATGTGTCACTTCTCAAAGTACCTGTTAATTTTGGAAATGAGAAGTAGCATATTCTATAATTCCTATTCAGTGATTAATAAATATTAAATAATATTAAATTTAAATAAACTAATTACGTTAAAAGTGTGAAAAATGGTTTAAAAAAATACATGGTGTCTCTAAAGATAGTGGTGAAATCTGAGTAAGGTCTATAGTCTAGTTAATTGTACTTGGCCAGCAGAGGGGGTCAGGAGTGACCAGGCTGGCAGGCAGGCGAGCAGTTAGGAGCTAGTGGTCCAGGATTGTGAGAGGATGTCCCAGACAGGAGAGGGTGTAGGCAGGGCTGAGGGTCCCCAACCCCCGTGCACGAATTTCATGCACTGGGCCTCTAGTAATGATAATAATAACCAAACAAGTGAAGGAAGAAAGACTGAGTACAAAAGCCCTCACAGAAATAGTGTAAAGCAAGCTTGTCAAACTCAAAGGCCAACAGGTCCAAATAAACAAGGCTTAATTTTATGTGGGCTGCAAAAAACAAAAGCTTCAATTTTCTTAGAAACATAGGCTTATTTTGATAGAGACATACTGAATACAAAGGGTTGAAATAAATGAATAACCATTAACATAAAATAATAAAATATTTTAATAAAAATTAATATTTTTTCTTTAACATTAATTTACCAGACACTGAATAACTGCACAAATTAATAAGCATAATGCAAATAAAACTATTTTTCTTGTTTTCCAAAAGATTTCCTGTTGCACATACCAAACAAGTCAGTCCAAGACTAATGACATGGCAATCAGCTGCTAAAATATTAGCTGCTATATTAGTGGAGAGAAATGGTGCGCCTAGGCGTAAGGTACATAAGGGAAATACCAGTAAATGCAAAACGATTATAGTAATCAGTCATTGGCGAACGTTGAGTTTGTTATTAATAATTATGTATAACAGGATATTGTAAAAATTAAGTTACAAAATTTTTATTAAAACATTTTTTACATACCATTATATTGGCTAGGCCAAAAAAATATTTGTTGTGGGCCACATGTGGCCCGTGGGCCGTGAGTTTGACATGCTTGTACAGTAAAGGAAGAGAGAACCAGAGGACTCCCTGTCAGAAAGCACTTGCCCCACCCTGGGAAGCCACACCTTTCAGTGTTGAGGGAAGAGAATTTGGCATAGTGGATACACTGGTTAGCATTGTGTATACACTGAGCTAAGCGGAGTAAATATATTAAGTCATACTGATAATAAATAAGTAGATTCTTTAAAGAAAAAGAAATAAAATTTCATAGATGCCTGACTTGTGCTTGGCACACTTTATATAACTAGTTCATATAATTTTAGCAGTATCCCTAAAGGGCAGGTTTTCTTATGTCTACTCTGTATTTACCCCTTTCTTTGAAACAAAATTCATGTGTAGTACAGTTTTAACAAATTATATATAATAAGAACCATGAAAGATAGGCAGACACGTATGCGAGTTCTGCATACTAAGATAATTGAAGCCTGAGCTTCCTGGCACCTGGGACAATAGGGGAAATACAGAAAGTTATAGAGGCTCTTGTTATTAGAAAGAGAATATCCTGATACCTTGGAGGAGGGGAGCAACAGAGACAAAGTGAGAACACGAGAGAGAGAGACAGAGAGAGAGAGAGAACACTCTGCTACCAATTAATTTTTGGGAAAATTTTCTCCAAGAGACCTTAACCAACAGAGTGTGACAACACCATGATGACACTTTTGTAAATAATTTTCACACCAGCAGTTTTCTTTGATTATGATCTTTGATAAAGCTTGGGATAGCGAGTTAAAGGGATAGACACAGCTCAAATTAAGTGGCAAACTATGGTGTGCAGTCCAAGTGGTCTTTGTAGTCTAGAGGAGAGAATTTGGAATTCCTGGGGAGATGAGCTGATAACATGTTAGCTTAGATAATTATTCTTTTCGTTTGCATCATCATAATAGCTGTCACTCAACAGATATTTACTCTGTGCCGGAACCAGGTGAGACTCTTCATGCAGTTATCTTATTTAATTATCATAACAACCTGTGAGGCGGGCATTGTGTTGAGCCTAATGTAACAAATTAAGAAGTTGAGGCTGGCTAATACAGCAGAAGCATGGGCGCCACCGCCATTGAGTTTATAGTCTGCAAGTGCTTTAAAAGCTAGCAAAGTGTGGGTACTTCAAGTGTATGTGTTCCTATGTGTGTAGACTGAAATCCCATCCAGCCAGGGACATGTTTACGGTCCCCTTGGATCACCAGTGGTCCTGTTTTGACCTTGAGAAAACCCATTCTTCCATGCAGACGGACAAACCAATCACTGGCCACATTTCCCACCTTGTTGTTGGTCTCTCCCCAAAACCAGTCACAAGTCCAGTGCCCAGGAGACAGCAAGGACTCCTAAGGAGTGAAGACGGGCAGAAAAGATGTTGAATGCTGGTGACTGGCACTTTCCTTCAGCACCATGTGCCACCTGGGAGAGTCAGGGTTTGTCTGCAGGGAGTGGAGGGGGGGCGGGAAGGAGTGGCTGCCACTGAGGGGCAGTTTGCTCAGCATAGTCCAGTTGGCATCTGCTGTCTTGAAAGGCGAAATATATGGTTAGCCTACCAGTGCCCAGCTTTCAGTGAGCATTGCACGTGAGAATCGGCCTAGTATTGCTAGGTTTTATTAGACCCAGAGTCTTCATTTTGTAAATAGTGATGACTATTCAGATTTGGGAGATATATAAGCCAACATTGCAGCAGCAAAAAAACAACAATGGTCATTGTGGCTGCCAATTTTTAAGATCTAATGTCCAGATACAGGATGTGAGAGAATTGCCAAGGAAGTAAGAGCAGTAGGTCTAGACTCTTTAAGTTGCTAAGGCTGTATCCTGAATGGTAGGGCATAAGTTTGGGGATATTTTAGGATGTCACTATGATTCCAGTGTTTTGCCTTGGAAAAACTTCCCTAGAAGAGAGAATTTAGATCAGTCAAGTACTCAATAGTAGGAGAACAAAAATGTATTCAGAATTTTCACCAGGTAAGTGAGATTTCTCTCTGTCTCTTATTTCTTGGGTTGCCTTTATGTTGAAATACCTTTTGGGACAGTAGAAATGATTCATGGTTTGTGCTTTTTGGTAACTGTGTCCTAAATTTCTAAAGAGACTCACATCTTAGACCACCCCTGCCCATCACATATTATTCCTAAGGGCTTGCTTATTAACAGAAATATTTCATTTTTAACTCCCGAAGAATTAAACATTCTTTACTTCTACAGTGTATAACCTCTTTACACATAGTTAAACTGCTGAACCAGATTGTATTGGGATATCCAACTCAATCCATGCCCTAACAGTACAATTTCTGTTGACTTGGAATATTATATTGTTAAAGTTCAAAATAATTCTTAAAACAAGTTATGTGAAGCGTTAGGTATGAAAACATTAGAATCAAAAGCCTAAAAATTCTCAAGCTTTATGTGTGATTTTTCTTTTTCTAAAATAGAGACGGTGTACAATTTGAGAGAAGAGAATAGACAACTAAGGAAAGCACACCAAGACATACACACACAACTTCAAGATGTCAAGGTAAAGATGTAACCACGCATCTGACAGTTTAGTATTTGCCTGATTTACTTGTGGAATGATTTAAGTCATTCCATGATTGGCCTGCTCTACAAGTCCACACTGTTTAATTAGGGCTTTGTATAAACTGGAGTGTGCCCAATACTCTCACTGCATCGTAAGCTAAAAAAGATGGTCTGAAAACGCAAACATTTTCATTAGTACTGAAATGATTCTTTTGCTAGATGGTTGCATCTTAATACGCTTTTTTATTAACAAAGGTTTATTAATATTGAAAGGTTTGTTCCTTCGGTTTTGATTTCCTTGGAAATGATTATGATATTTGGGTAGCACATTCTAAATTTTGGAATACCGCCTTAATCATAAGTCGTCTCTCTACAGCGATTTTGAAACTTAACAAATGCTGCAACAGCAAACAAAGAAATAAACCAATAGGCAAGCAAGCAATGTTTGGGTGGTCACACCACTTGTCAGCCAAAAAAGAATTTGCCTTAGAATGTTAAAACTCAACGTGTAAAATTCTTTTTTGTGTAGCAACAGCATAAGAATTTACTCACCGAGCATGAACATCTTGTAGTGACTTTGGAAGACCACAAGAGTGCGCTAGCGGCTGCACAGGTTAGAAGGATAGCAGCCTCTTTCGGTTCTTTTTTTTCAGTCTGCTTAACACTCCTGAATTCCTCTGTGCATGTTGTCTCCTAAAAGCCAATCTTCAGCGAGTTCCTTAGGACCAAGCTATCCTAACCCTGAAGATCATGCATGCTTTCAAAATTCAATCAAGAGAATATTCAATAAACCTTTGACTATTTTTTTTTTGCACTGGTTATTTGCTCACATGACTGCTTCTACCCTGCGTCAGCCCTTCTATGCAGCATTCTCATTGTTTAAATCATAGAAGTTATTCTGTACATATGGTCTCTTGCCACTGTCTGACCTGCTTTAGAATTTATAGGATTTTTAGGATGTGAGCTACCTAAATAAATTATTGTCAGACTATTTCATTCCTCCCTTCCTTGCTGCCAGCATATCAGCCTACACACACTCCTTTTGGGACGGGGCTGATGTGTTGTTGGTGAAATGACAGAAATAAGAGATCTCAGGTCAATAGAGAAGGAAAAACAAGAGGTGTAACTTGCATTTTTTCAGAGCCTGGCACACGACAGGCCCTCACAGATGTTACTGAATGAACAAATGGACAATACACTGGTGTTGGACAGCTCATTAAGGCAATTCCATTTGGAACGGTTCACTAGCAGAAGTGAAGAATGGGATTGGCTGGCTCAGTCATTATGGCTTTTCAATCATTAGATCTTCACTTTTCTTCTCCTGGGAGAATTAAGAGGATAGGGCGAAGGAAAACCAATCCTCTCCACTTATTAGGAGACCATGTATTATTTTTTGCTCTTTATAAAATTATTACAAGTGTAGTATGGTGTGTCCTGGATCCTGCACTTTTAACCTGACCCTCCCATGAGCCCTAATGCACATTAATGTTTGAGAGCCACGGCATTAGCACCACCAAAAAATTCATATTTAGGAGAAAGAGGAAGAAGAAAGGCTAGAATGAAGGTTTGTCTATTCCTCCATATTTACCTTAAAATATTAAAAGTATATCTATGTGGATGTCACTTGTTTTTTTTTTCTTTGACCTCCATAGTGGGTTGGCTAGGGTTGTGATAGATTTCTGGGCTAAGGGCCCCTGTTAGCCAAATGGCACACCTTTGTACAAATTATAAAGAAGCACGCCAGTGAGACAGACTTAGCAAGCAGACTTCTTCACCTCATTCCTTAAAATTTTATTTTTTATTGATTTCAGAGAGGAAGGGAGAGAAAGAGAGAGAGAAACATCAGTGAAGAGAGAGAATCATTGATCAGCTGCCTCCTGCATGCCCCGCACTGGGGATGGAGCCCGCAACCTGTGCTTGCGCCCCCAACCAGAATCAAACCCAAGACCCTTAAGTCTGCAGCCTGACTCTCTATCCACTGAGCCAAACTGGCTAGGGCACCTTATTGTGTTTTATTATATTTTCCCCATCACCATTTTCCCCTATGTCCCCACTCCCCATTTGTATGAATTAGAGAGAGGCAGAAAGGCACCTCCTCCCTGGGGTGCGAAGCACAATGCAGATGCTTTGGCAACAGGAACACCAGCGGGTTCTCGTCTCCGGCGCCCTCTCTGCTGTGCACCCTGAGCGAGGCGGCCCCGTCCGGGAGGCTTGTTCAGAAAAAGATGTCTGTGTTTTATGTGTCTGTACATGTGTGTTTGGACACACAGCCCTTCTGTTTTAGGGTAACAGTGTTGGTGCATAGGATGAGCTAAGTATAAATAGTGTCTATTCATTTTCTTAGTTAAGATGTGATTTTTTTCTGCCTTTTTAGCTCCTTATATTAAAAATAATTGTACACATATATACCCTACCACATATACACACAAATATATCTAAAAGGTCTATTCTTTATACCTACATTAGCGCATTTATCAGTTTATTTAAAAGAAAAGTACATTCAGAATTGAGGAATAAAAATCCAGCCTCACTTCATATTTGTGCTGTTTCTTTCCAAAAACCGCAGAGCACAATACACAATACTGGGAGTGTTTTGAAGAGTATGGGACCCTATTTGAGCAAAAAGAGGGTGGCCTGAGTGAATATATATATATATATATTAGTATACTCAGTTACTTATCTTAAACTTATTCCTTTCCACTGAAAAATGTTACTTGGAAAATATATCTGCACCTGTATTTATAATTATGTGAATTTTTAATAGATTTTTGATGCTATAAAACTGATTAGGTGTCTTCTAATAATGATATTTATACTAGGAAATTATTTATAAAAATTCTGACTTTGTTTAATGTAGCATGGGAAACTAACATCTATCGTTGATATTTTTATCTCTGTTCCCTGTAATTCTAATTCTAATTTGCATGTGCTTTAAAAAGGTTAAGCATGTCCAAGTAAGAATAGCTAATGCATGGAAACAACCTTCATATTTTTTCCAACTTGTATTTAGGTATAATATTTTTGTCGAGTCTTCCAGTGAACCATAATGCTTGCTCATCTACGAGTGGTATCTTTTTCTTCTCTTCCAATTGGGCAATTGCTATGCAGACCCAAGTTGCAGAATATAAACAGCTGAAGGATACTCTGAATAGGATTCCCAGCTTTCGAAGAGCAGAACCAGCAGAGCAGCCAAGTGTTACTCAGGTGGCACGTTCCCCACAAGGCGACACCACAGCACGGGAGAATCCAGCCCGGGAGCCACAGGAGGTAAGGGGCTGATAACCCCAGATGAAATTTGTGTCTGTTCTCTCTATTTTATAGATGAGCTTATGCAGTGAGAAGAGTTCACTGCAGCCATTCTTTTGAGTCAGGACTTTCTATGTCTAGACTCCAGGATTGAGCCCATGTTGTAACCCCATAGACATGATTATAAGGAAATAATGTCACCCCTTTCAAAAGAGAAGCATGTCATTTCCAGGGTTATACTTGGCCTAGGTGTCTCGAAACAGTGATACATGGCAGAATCATGGAGCCATGGCTGGAAGAACAGAGGAAACAAAACATGATCCTCCCTCTCAGAAGGAGGCTGAGCTTCAGGCAGCAGAGCTCCACCAACCACAGGCGGAAGCCAGGGAGCCCGAGGGGCACCAGGTGGAAGAGGAACAAAGGAAGGCCCTGGAGGAGGAGGCTATGGAGCAGGTGGGGCAGGCAGAACGTCTGGAGGAGGAGCATGACCCATCCCCAGAGGAGCAGGACCGGGAGTGGAAGGAACAGCGGGAACAGAGAGAAGATGGCCAGGAAGGGCACGCTCAAGCAGAGGTAAGAGTGCATCTACTGCAGGTGGGCTCCCATGTGGTTTCCCTACCTGGGATGGGGCGTGGCTTTGATTTTAAAGAAAAAAGCTTCCATATGTGGCAATCCTATCTAATAAAAGAGTAATATACAAATTAGGCATCACTCCATCACAAAGATGGCTGTCCCCATAGCCACAAGATGGCGGCACCCAGTCCAGCTTAGCCCCACCACTGAAGTGGTCAGGCCTATTAGCCAGGCAAGTGGCAGGGGAGGTGAGGGGTCCGAGGGGCAGAACAGGTGATCAGAGGGGCTGGGGATCCTCTGCCCAGGCCAGAGGCCTTCACCAGAGGCCTAAGGCATGGGCAAGGGTGGAGCTGGTGATCGGAGGAGGCAAGGATGGAGCTGGTGATCAGAGGAGTATGAGGGTGTCCTACCCAGGCATAAGGCCTGGGCCAGAGGCCTCAGGCCTGGGCAGGGGCAAGGCCAGCAATCTCAGGAGCCTGGACTCCACAGAGCCAGCAATTGGAGGGGCAGGGGCGGAGCCTGTGATCACAGGGGTCTGGGTATGGTTGGGACCGGCAAAGCAGGGGTCTGGGGAATCCTCTGTCCAGGCCTGTAGCCTTGGCCACAGGCTGCAGTGGGGCAAGGGTAGAATTGGTGATGGCAGGGGCCTGGGGGTCTCCTGCCCAGGCCTGCAGGTTTGGCCAGAGGCTGCCAGTGGGGCAAGGGCAGAGCTGGCAATGGCCAGGAGTTAGGATCAGAGCCAGTGATCACAGATGCCTGGGTCCTGTGAGGCTGAAGATTGGAGGGGCTTTGGGGTCTTCTGCCCAGGCCTGCAGCCTCAGACAGAGACTGCAGGCCTGGGCAGGGGCAGAGCCAGTGATTGCAGGAGTCTGGGGGTCCCCTGCCCAGGCCTGCAGCCTTGGCCAGAGGCTGCAGGCCTAGACAGGGTTGGAGCAATCAATTTCAGGGGTCTCGGGGTCCCCCGCCCAGGCCTACATCCTTGGCCAGAGGTTATAGGCCTGGGTAGAGGTGGAGCTGGGATTGGAGGGGCAGGGGTGGAGCCGGTGATCAGAGTGAACTATAGAGGAAACACCTTTTCTTACCACTCATTCGCTAATCTCCCTGTATGCCACTGATAATATTCTTAGTAACTTGGGTAATAAGAATCCAAAAAGGCGATCTAGGGTTTTTCCACCACACTCCTGGAGAAAAAATATGAAAGTCCACTGCTGGAGGGCTAGGAAATGTTATATCCTGCCCTAGCCAGTTTGGCTAAGTGCATAATGCCTCAGCCTGCTGACTACAGAGTCTGTGTTCAATTCTGACCAAGGGTATGTATCTAGATTGTAGGCTTCACCCTCATCAGGGCCCATGTCAGGACATATGCAGGAGACAACTATTTTTCCCTTTTCTTCCACATTCTCTAAAAATCAATGGAGACATATCCTCAGGTGAGGATAAAAAAAAGAGAAAGAAATGTCATATCCTATGAAAGACACACCTTAAAAATGCCTAAAGAAAGTTGTCATTTTTTCATGGTGAAGGGACTGGAGTCAGTGTTGGTGTAAACACCTTGGTGGCTGCGGTGATTGGCAGTGACTGCAGCAGCAGGGTGATGGGGCTGGTGGCTTTCCCTGATTAGCCTGTTCGCCTCCCACAAAGGGAGGCCAGACTGCAGCTTAGGCCTGCTCCCCAAGGGGATCAGGGAGCGGGCCTGAGCCATCAATAGGACACCCCCTGATGGCTCCCAATGTGTGAGAGGGGGCAGGCTGGGCTGAGGAACCCCCCTCCCACCCAGTGCATGAATTTTGTGCACCGGTCTCTAAAACAAAAATGTGACTTGACTATGTTACATGCATATGCTTAACTTTTCCTTTGTGATGTTAAAGCAAAGCTACTTACACACCTAAGAAAACTCTTTGGAGAAAAGAGATAGAGCTGCTGGTCTATGTCTGTGTTGTGTTTCCACAGTACAGGTGACGTGTGCTCATGTCCCTTTTACAGAGGTGAGCACCTGCCTGGGCACCTTCCCAGTATGTGCTCAAGCCCTGTGGTCATCTTGATTTTCTATGATCAAAGGTCTCTTCTCCCTGCTCCTTTACTCCCAGATGTATGCTGGTTTTAGCCCATTCACCTTAAGTTATCAAAATGCTAATCACTTAAGGCTACTCCACGAGATAAGCATCTTTAACCTCTGCTCCGACTCCCCCTCCTGAGCACTCTCCTCTCCCTTAAGTGAGATGTAGACACATCATTCATTATTTTTATAAACAGTGCTTTAAAAGAGCTTCAAATTAACACTGAATGCAGCTAGGTACCTTCCTTCCGCTGTCTCAGCTGATCCTCAACAAGAGGCTACCTGGTCTTAGCATAGAGACCAGCCTCCTATTATTCATAACTGACGCTGTGTTTGGCCTGGAACTTTCTAAGACTTCAGGCTGCTGGAGAGATTGGGCTGAGGAGGTGTGCCAGCCTCTGTGGCCGGGCTCTGGGAAAGCTGCCAACTTAGCCGCAAGAAGCCTCCCCCAGTTTTGTGTCCTTTGTGGCTTCCTTCCAAAGCAGTTCCGCTCTCTGTATTGTATCCTTGGGGATGGAGGGAAGAGGTGGAGCTCTCAATGCGAGTAGAGTTTAGGGATTCCTGCCTCACTTGTTCCTTTGGTCAGAAGGTAGTCTTCCCGCCCATCCTTTGTTTCTTGAGATAAAATTGGTTCCCTGCTTTTGCGCCCTGATCTGAAATTTCACTTATTTTTGCTGCCGTTAAGCCTGCAATTGGTATAGACATTGCTAGAGTTAATTAGCATCCCTAGGTCTTTAGGCACAAGCTCACAGATTGCCCCAATTAGTGTGAGGTCGCCTGGTTTCTGCTTATAGCAGAGCTTTCGAACATAAGTTTAATTAAAGTGCAACACTGATTTCTCCTGGTTGTCCTCTCCCACTTGAGAGGGAGCACATTGAAAATTGGCCTTAATGTCAGTAAGTTGGGCGGAGCAGTGGCCAAGAAGCCAAGGATGACTCACAGGGAGTTGGGAAATAGGAGTCCTAGCACTGGGTGACCTTGGATGTCATGTGCAGTGGCTGTTCCCGGACAGAGAGGTAGTAATGCACCAACCCGGCCTCCCGAGTTTGTCATGAGAAACAAATGAAGGGAGAATTCAGAGGACCTGACTGCTTTTGCTCAATTCCAACTTGTCTTCCCCAGGTGCATCCTTCAGAAGAGCCCGTTACCAAATTCCGATCTCCATATGAGGAGCAGCTGGAACAGCAGAGACTGGCGGCGAGGCGTACGGAGGAGGCCCAGCGGCTGAGACAGCACCAGGAGGCCCTACACCAGCAGAGGCTGCAGGGACACCTTCTGAAGCAGCAGCAGCAGCAGCAGCAGCAGCAGCAGCAGCAGCTTCTGGCACAAGAGATGGCCCGGCAGAGGCAGGCCCGGCATGAGGAGGGGCGGCCACAGCGTCCCGAGCAGCTACGGTAGCCTTCGAATGGGTGTGGATAAGCCCTCCTCTGGTTTCCAGAAGCAGATTAAAAACAGCTTCGTGCATTTGTTATCTATGCACTTGAGGAGCTTCTATTGCTCCTGTAGCTGAGGCAGAATGAAATTCCAAATATTTAATTTAAAAAATAACCAACATTTTTTTTTTCTGCTTCAAAATGACAGTTTAGCTCTCAGAATAATCTGGCAGGTTTTGTGCCGCATTTATTTTATCATTTGAAAGATAGTTTATCGTTTTTAAGGTGTCCTTTGAAAGTATACCTGGCAACCTAATTGCATAAGCTTTTTAAAGAAATTTGTATGGCTTTTTTTTAAAGTTGAAAAATTAGTTTATTACTGTCCTTACAGATAAATGACTTATGTCACCCTGTGCTACTTAATTTGTGTTGCTGAGTTCATAATGTTTGTGCCCTTGCAGGCAGCAAGCTCATTATGATGCTATGGATAATGATATTGTTCAGGGACCAGAGGACCAGGGCATCCAAGAAGAAGAAGGAGGTGGTAAGACTTCTTAGATGATGAATGTCTTAATAAAAGCGCTTGGTAATATATATCAACTCAGAGTTCTATGCATCTCTGAGTACATGCAAAGGAGACTTGTGTTCTGTGTATCTTTTTATTAATCCTTCCTGCATTTTCCGTAATCCTTCCTGAGTTTTTCTTAAACCTCCCAAATAGTGCACATTCGTAGCCAAAATTGCCCAAGGTAACACTTCCTCTGCAACATTGTAGCGTAGGAAATAAATAGCAGTCCGAGCTTTTGCATCCTAAACTGTTATTTCTGACACATTATCATAAGGCCATGATGCTCTGGGAAACGTCTTCATTTTCTCCTTACCTTGGAGGCTTTTGGATCATGGCCTGAAAAGTTTTCAAAAAATTAAGCCAATGGTAGCTTTCCTTTATAGTGTGCCTCTGGTATGAAATTTATCCAATATTGCTCTCCCCAACAATAGAACTGGAAAGTAACTGCCTCTCTGACAACACTAACACTTAGATATGTATCCTTTCTAAAGTCTAAAGGAAGGTGATTACCCAAACTCCCTCTATAGCCTATTCTCATAGTTTATAGCCCTTATACTCGGGAAGTTTTTTTTTTCCTTCTGTCAGCACTTTAAGCTTTTTTTTTGTTCTATTATCAGTAAGACTAGAGAATGATTTGTTCAGTTCTTTATGTCATGAGTCCTTGGGTGCACTTGGCACCTGATGGTAAGTTATCCTGCATCTTTATTTCCTATAGGTCAAATGCTCTCCATATACTTAACCTTTCCCTTATAGCTTACTTAAAGAGTTATTTGTGCCCTAGCTGATTTGGCTCAGTAGACAGAGCATCAGCCTGCAGACTGAAGGGTCCTGGGTTTGATTCCAGTCAAGAGCACATGCCTGGGTTGTAGGCTCAATCCCCGGTAGAGGATGTGCAGGAGGCAGCTGGTCAAAGATTCTCACTCATCATTGATGTTTCTATCTCTCTCTCCCTCTCCTTTCCTCTCTGAAATCAATAAAAAAAATAAAGTTACTCTCTTTATGCTCTTATCTCAATTCTCCTTATCAAAATACTTTCTTCAAAAAGCAGCAAGTGAATGTCTGTGTGAGCACCATGTGGACCTATCTGTGTTGTGGCGTGGGGCCAGAAAGCACGGGATGGGCAGTGTTTGTTTTGCATTCCACACGTGGGTTGTGTTTTCCTTTACTTCCTGAAATAAGTGTCAATTTCTACCAAAAGTAGAAATTGAAATTTCCCCTGTTATTAACCAAAAATTAGTTGGTAATTTTAGTAATGTCTAGTTGACTGGGATTTCTTTGAGAGAGTTTTATTGTTTTGTTTTGTGTTGGGTTTTTTTGCGAAATGGCATGGGGACGGGGGTGGGAAATTGCAGTTTCTGTTACGCACATTTGTTTCAGAGTCTTAGAATGGTGCCACTCACCCCATGATCTGCTTAGACACACAGTCTGGGAGAAGGTCATGGCGTTATCAGAAAAGCTGAGAAGTACGTCTTACTTTGTTTCTTTTTTTGAAATATATTTTTATTGATTTCAGAGAGGAAGGGAGAGAGAGAAAGAGATAGAAACATCAGTGATGAGAGAGAATCATTGATGAGCTGCCTCCTACATGCCCCGCATTGGGGATCGAACCCATAACCTGGCATGTGCCCTGACCGGGAATCGAACCATCATAGGTTCATAGGTGGATGCTCAACCCTTGAGCCAGGCCAGCGAGAAGTACCCCTTCCTTTGAAATAAACTCGCAGGAGGAAGAGATTGGGTGAAATGGTCTCTGATGGCTTTGGTTTAGTGAAAGGAAAGCATCATGTCTGATTCGTCTTGGCTCATGTTAGTTCCTTTGATTTGCTAGCCTATGAGAGAGACAACCAGCACCAAGATGAGGCAGAGGAAGACCCAGAGAACGGCCACAAGCCTCGAGGACAGGGGCTCAAGGAAGCAGACCCAGACTCTGAGGCAGACGTAAGTGTCCTCTCTTCTGGGCATGACACTTGGAAACTCACAGACAGAAAGGGAGCTGGCAGATTTGCCGCACACCCGGCCTCTGGCTCCAGATACGCCTGTTACTCCATCAGCACAGGAGGAAGGTGGCTTGCATCATAGGATATGAGCAGAGTTGTTGTTAACTGTACACCGTGGAGGGTGTGTGTGTGTGTTGAGAATTGGTTAAAATTTGCTCTGGGAAAACAAAAAAAGATTCTTTCCCTGATGAATAAATGAAAATTAAAAAATAAAAGCAAAATTGAAAGGCATTGAACGATGCAGTAATCTTGAAGGATGGGGGGAAAAGTCAAGTGCGGGAGTTGGAGAAGGAACCAGAGAAAGAAAATGAAGTATCATTGAGGTTGGTGAGCATCGCCTAGGGTGGTATGTGTGTCAGTGACCATCTTCATAAACACATGGATAAGAATGTGTGATTGGAGACATTCACACATGTACCATGCGTTGCGCAAGTACCATGGTGCTAGATTGCGTTTACCAAAAGAGGACCAAGACTCCCAGTTCAGCTGGGTTGTTGTCTGGGGCCTTGCCTGTGAGTGTAGAGAACAAATGCAGGAGAGGCATGTTCTTGTGCTTATGTGTAGGTGCTTTTTACAACTCACTATAGCTCTCCTGTCCTCTTATGCCAGTAAACCAACCACGTTTATGAAATTTAATCTGTGTTGGCCCACGGGTCCTGTTTGTATTGACCCCGTGGATTGAAAAAAGGCTCCCCGTGCTTCCTCGATTGTCGTCCAGAAAGTCCTCCTCCTGCTGGCTGCCTAAAGCCACCGTGATGGAAACGGCTTTCCCACTTAACTTGCACAGAGAGATGGCGAAACACATTTGCCTCCAGCCCTGGAATTAGCATTTTGAAAGACTTCCCCAGGAAACCCTAGCCCTGAAATATTTTCAGGAAAGAGCAAGAGCCGGAGAGGCTGAGAGAGCAGGAATGTGAAAGAGCAAGGGAGTGAGTGTGCAAAAACTGAGAGAGTGCCTGAGAGGGATGGGGGGGGGGGGAGAGTACCCAGTCGGTGGCATCTGGAGGTTGTTGAGTGCTTTGGTGACTTAGAGTCTTTTGCTGTTGTCATCAGCTTGTTTTGTTCTGGAGAACACACAGGAAACGTTGGCCTCCCTTCTCCACCGTGCCTTCGTTGAATTAGAAATTGTTAGCCTGCTTATCCCTTTCTTTGTCTTACCAATTTCATTTTTTTTCTTTAATGTTTTTTATTTTTAAATTACATTTGACACATAATAGTATATTAGTCTTAGGTATACAACATAGTGATTAGACATTTACATAACTTATGAAGTGATCACTCTGATAAATTTAGTACCCATCTGACACCATACATAGTTACTACAATATTATGCACCATATTCCCTGTGCTGCACTTTACATCCCCACTACTATTCTGTAACTACCAATTTGTACTTATTAATTCCTTTGCCTTTTTCCATCTTTAGGGAAGTGTAATTGATCGTCTAGTTATTTTGTTAGGATACAAGAGGCCCAGGGCACAAAATTCATGCAAGAGTAGGCCTTCCTTCCCCTATCTGCTGGCACCAGCTTCCCTCTGGCATCCAGGACCCAGGCTTCCCGCTGGCAGGCACCCAGTACCTGGGCTACCTTCTAAACCCAGCTTGGTTCAGAGGAATGTCTGAAGGGACATCTGCTTTAATTAGCATATTACACTTTATTATTTAGAATAGAGGCCTGGTGCACAAAAT
This sequence comes from Murina feae, assembly GCA_004026665.1. NCBI lineage: Eukaryota > Metazoa > Chordata > Mammalia > Chiroptera > Vespertilionidae > Murina > Murina feae. The sequence continues at coordinate 8,947 of PVJC01005936.1, read as the reverse complement.
TTGTGCACAGAGTGGGGGTGGGGGGATGGTGGTGGTGTCCCTCAGACCAACCTGCACCCTTTCCAATCTGGGACCCATTAAGGGATGTCCAACTGCCTGTTTAGGCCCGATCGCACCAATCTCACAATCCAGGACTCCTGGCTCCCGACCTCTCGCCTGCAGATTGCCCCTAACCACTCCCCTGCCAGCCTGATCAATGCCTAACTGCTCCTGTGCTGGCCTAATTGTCCCTAACTGTCCTCCTCCTGCCAGGATTGTCCCCTCCAACTGCCCTCCCCTGCAGGCCTGGTCCCCCCCTCAACTGTCCTCCCCTGTAGGCCTGGGTCCCCCCAGCTGTCCTCCCTTGCAGGCCTGGGTTCCCCCAACTGTCCTCCCCTTCAGGCCCGGGTCCCCTGCAACTGCCCTCCTCTGCCAGCCTGGTCCCCCCCAACTGTCCTCCCCTGCAGGCCTGGATCTCCCTCAACTGTCCTCCCTGCAGGCCTGGGTTCCCCCCAACTGTCCTCCCCTGCAGGCCTGGGTCCCCCCAACTGTCCTCCCCTGCAGGCCTTGGTCCCTCCCAACTTCCCTCTCTTGCTGGCCATCTTGTGGTGGCCATCTTTGACCACATGGGGGCAACCATCTGTTGATGGTCAATTTGCATATTACTCTTTTATTAGATAGGCTAACAACCAGGCCTGTTCAACCTTACTCATTACTTGAGCAGAATTGGAGCTAGTGTGTATACTTTTATTAACTTTTACAAAAGGTTTGCTGTTTTTTTCTGAAGAGAATGTATGACACTTTTTCCTATTTCCACGTGAATTACTGATCATGCACAAAAAGAAATCCATATGACAAGAGATGGTGGAGTACCTGGGGCTTACTATGCAGGTGGTGATCTCTCAGTCTCCATCTTCCCAAGTGGAGTGTCATTTGCACTTGAATGAGGTGTGTAGCTGGGACATACAGATGATAGTGCAGCGGAGGCTGCAGTGAACTCTCCAGTGTGCCCAGGGCTCTGAAGTGGATTAAAGTAGAGTCTGTCTGGAGAACACCACTAGAGAGGAAATCCTACTGTGAGGCATCTCCATCTCCAGCGCATTTGCTGCTTCGGTCAAGTGTCCTATTGATGACCCTGGAGTGATGGTGAAGCCGCACACGCATCAGGCTCTGAAATCAGATTCCTTGTGAGGCCGTGTATTATTTTGAAAGGCGCTTTGGGAACGTAAGTGGAAAACCAAGATAATTCTAAAGCTGGTGATATGAAGGGCATTTGTTGAACACAGGGACTGAGAACTACGTGGGAGGCGGGGTGGGTGAGGGGAGAAATCTTTCAGAACATATTGCCAAGGATGGGTGAGCTCGGTTCTCATTGTACTGTCCCTAGCCAGTGCCAAATCTCTCAGAATACTGACTGTTCATTGTACTGGAAACTGATCATTGACTTGTAAAACATCTTTATTGTTGTGTATTTGAAAAACCTTTATTGTTGAAAGGATTACAAATGTCCCCTTTTTTTCCTCATTGACTTTTTCCAGCCTGCCCCTACCCCACACCCCAGTCCTTGACTACATGATGGTCTGTGTCCGTTGGGTTATGCATATATGCATACAAGTTTATTGGTTGATCTCTTTGATCATAATAGGGGTGATCATTTACTTTTGAACTAGCCCCCTTCCTGCCTTCTTTATAGCCTCTTCTTGGATCCTTTCCAGTGTGGGCCTTCTTTCTCTTCAACTGCTTTTTCACCCACTTACCTGGAAAAAGATGCTTCAGAGGAAAGCTTGTCTGTATGCAAATCAGCACACCAGTGACTGAAATTACCATTCGCCCATCTAAACCTTCCATGTGAATTGTTTCTCCTACTTGGTCTTTTGGTTTTTATTGACTGTTTTTCTGGTGCCTGTTTTGTGATGCTCCCATCACTTGTGATAGTGAAGTGTTGAGGACCAATTTGGAATCCCTTAGAGAAGTGCCAATCATATTTCATTCAGATTCTTCAGCCTCTGACAGACAACGCAGGAGTTTTATCTTCTGAGGTTGAGGTATGTATTTGTGCGTCTTGGCGCTGGTAGACCTGAGTGATCCTCTGAAGGACCATTTCATTTTCTGCCCACGTGCGACCTTTCAAATGAAATTAAACTTGACGCTGGGTTTTGAAGTGGTGGTTGCTTTTCATTAAAATTTCACAGAGGGCAGCTGTGGAGGACATCAACCCCGCGGATGATCCTAACAACCAAGGCGAAGACGAATTTGAGGAGGCCGAGCAAGCGAGAGAGGAAAATCTGCCGGATGAAAATGAAGAGCAACAACAAAGGCATCAAAAGCAAGGGAACGCGGAAATGGAGGAGCATTTGGTGGTAAGCAGAGGCCATTCTTGAGGAGGGGGGTGCTCCTGGGTATTTGAATAAATGCCTCGTTTATGCAAAAGATGAGTCATGACCCACGATGACAGAGGGTTCACCTCTTTGGCTGGTTTCCAGGCCGCTGTATGAAATGATGTGTCCGCACTCAGAGAGGGGGCGACGGATGGCCTGGGCTCTGTGTTGGGAACGATTACTCATTATTTCCTGGCCCCTGGTGCAGGGAAAGCATGCTGTTCATGGCAGCATGCTTGTTCTTTGTCCCAGAGTATTGTAAAGCACAGCCCTGACTTTCAGTAACCGGAGCCTCCCCTTTGTGTCATAGATGGCGGGAAATCCCGATCAGCAGGAGGATAATGTGGACGAGCAGTACCAGGAGGAGGGCGAGGAGGAGGTAGGAAGGAGGAACGCAGGGGACTGACTGTACTCACCCTCGCCAACCTCAGCAGCATTCGTGTTGAGATGCCTTTTTTTCAGAAATGTTTATGGGAAGAGTTGGGCAGGATAAGAAAGGGGTTTTGAGAGTAAATAGAGCATGGCAGCGGACACACTGGTGAGAAGGTAACGATAGCAGGAGAACAGAATCCCTTCTTCCTGGTTCTCAGAAGACATCTGGCCTTCTGGGCATAGTGGACTTGGGTATAGATGGTCTCTGTAAGGCTCTTTCCTGCTGATTCTGCCACTCAAGAAAGAGAGAAGGGCAGCGTTCCGCACACTGAGGGAGTCTGCACTGCCCCGGCCACTTCCTCTATAGACATTGTACAGTGCCTGCCGCACGGGTACCCTACAGTGTCTGTCAGAATAGGCTTCACACCCTACAGGTATTTACAAGACATGTATGGGCTCTGGCTCTCCTTTTAGCTTTTTCCCTCCCAAGAATTTGGTATTAATTACATTTAACAATAAAGAAAAGGAAAATTACGTAAGGAACTTATTTGAGTAAAATGCATTTGGGTAGAAATTCTTCCCCTTTCATTTCAGTTTGCTTTTCTATGGTAAATTCCTGGCATTTTACCACAGGTTTAGAGCATCGTGGGGCCACGTTGTGTAACTGACAGATGAGTGCTGCTGGTTGTAGCCACTTTGTCCCAGCACTTTCCTGTCTGGACACCTGACGCTCTGTAACTTGGGAACATGGTATGGGTGAGGCCAAGGCCCCATGTGCAGTCTCTCTCTGGACAGTGACGGGTGTCTCTCAGCCAGGTGCCTAGGTAATGTGTGGCTTTGGCCGAAAGGGGATGAGAGGATGGACAAGTGGCAGCCCGAACAATCCCCGGGCCCTACCCCCAGACCTGCTCAAACACCTGTCCTGCTGCCCTCAGTGCACCGTTACCCCTGAGACCCTGCTCCCAACATCTGTCCTGCTGCCCTCACGTCCACAGTTCCCTTGACTAAGTCCCCTTTCTCGTGTTTGTTCCATTTGTCAGCCTTTAGAGCTAATGCTAAAATTTGGGCTTATGCCAGGAAAACAAAAGGATGTCGCTCTTTATAGCTGTTGGCAACATACATCTCTAGTCACATGCACTCCCACCGGCTTGATCGGTTCATTCTCTTTTTTCTCACCCTGCTGTTCATCTTGATGTGTCATATCAGAAAAGAGCATTAAAGAAACTCGCAGCCTTGAATATTAAGGAATTTGGCAAGATAGATACGATCTGGACTTCTCATGTAACAGGATGTCTGGACTAATATTACTTAATTTCATATGGCAGATTCCAGGAATCTTTGAGGGATTAAAAGAAGAACTTCACCTTGGTTTCTTTTTAAAAACTCAGAGAGTAAGCATAAAATTTTAATCAGTGTTTACTGATGATTTTTTACTTCTATATTATGTCAGCTAAGGTGGAGAGAGAAATCCTGTGATGCAAGAGGGATCAAGGGTAGAAAGGGAAGGAAGACAGACACAAGGAGGTGGAGGGAGGGTGGTGACCAGGCAGAGGTCAGTGCCTCACCCTCGGCAGCCCCTCCCTCAGGCCCAGACTCTCCTCTGGGTGCAGAGCTGCCAGCGCCCTTGCCCTCGCTGCACCGAGCCCAGGTCCTGCTTCTCTTTGGCCAGTTCCTTGCCCAGAACTCCTGTGTTTGGTATCTGCAGCCCCGCTTTCTAACTCCCTCTTGTACAGGCTCCAGGTTGCCACACCCTCTCCTGTAGGTTGTTGCCTCGTGAACTCTGAGGAAGCCCAGAGTGCCTTTCTTCTTCCATGGGTAACTTTCCTCTCTGCCCCTGAGCATCCCTGGTCCAGGCTGTGTTGTCTTTTTCTCATGGTTCCTGAGCTGATGACTGTTGGGTCTTCCACCTCCTTGCATCATTCCCAGTTCTTCCTTGAGGAGTTCTCCCTTGAGAATAGTGGTTCCCAAATACCATTTAAGGATGAGTAAGTGTCAGAGGCGAAGATCTCAGCAGGCAGAAGAAAAATGAGAAAATTAAGGAGGATTGCAGTATGAGAGGGTGCATATTGTAGATTGAATGACTGCTTGACAACTCTGAGTGCTCAGTTTCCCCAATCTAACTGGAAATGGATTGACCTGAACACTCACAAGAGAGTAAGCACAAGGTTATGTGGCGCCATTAGTGGCAGACTGTGAGCCACCACATCAAGAAGCTGCCCGTCTGGCAGAGATGCTCCTGTTAAATATACTCAGCAAGCAGCGGTGCCCATCACTATGGCTGACATTGCTGAAGGCATTTCCTTGGTCACATTCCATCCACCTGTTTGGATCCTAGCATTCTTGACTACTTACGGTTCAGCCTTCTGATTCCTTGCTCATCCCATAACATCTTTGATGTATAAAAGAAAGGCATTAATATATCCAGGGACAGGGTCGGGTTAGCTAACCAAAACCCACTTCAGACTCAGTAGACTTTTTAAAAATTTTTAATTTTTTAAAATATTTTTAAAAAATGATTTTTAGAGAGGGAAAGAGAGAGAGAAACATCAGTCAGCTGCCTCCTGCATGCCCCCGACCAGGGATCAAGGCCTCCACCCGGGGGAATGGAACTGGCAACCTTTCAGTACACAGGATGACATCCAACCAACTGAGCCCCACTGACCAGGGCAGTCGACCTGTTTGTTTTGGTTATATATTAAACTTTGCCACGTCACATAGGAATCATTTCTAAAATGCTTTAAACACCAGAGTCCCGTGAACAAAAATGAGGAATGAGTAGTAGTGTTGGGAAATACAAAACATTTGCATCAGCTTTAACAGGATGCTAAAGAGGGCTGAATGTGGAAGACTTAATTGGTGTGTCTACATGTAAAAAAGTACTAACATTTGGCTTCTGGTTATTAGTCTAAGCATATTTTAAAATTAGAAACTCTGTATCATTTTTTTCTTTTTCAGTAATGCGATAAGATGAATTTGAATTACTTTTGCCCCAAACATGAAGAATATATTAATAGGATAGTAGGATAATAGGATAGTAGGGTGTATTTTTAAATCTGAAAAATTATAAAATTTTCATTTGTGTGCTCCCTAAATTAAAGACCAATTTTATTCTGTACTTCCCTCCTCAAATTATATTGACATATGATAAACAGCCTACATTTCTACAACATCTCAAGAGAAGAGAAGAAAGAACTCATAAAAGGTGTGTTTATCATTCTAGCCAGAGACATTCTAGCCAGTAGTATTCATGTCACTGGAGCGAGTGGCTCTTAGTCTTTGCTGTGGCTAAGAATCACCTTGGAGAGTGTGTGAAAAATACAAATACTGGGTCAGACCTTACCCTTGGAGAGTTAGATCTTATCTATGGTACACCCTAGTAGGCAGAGTTGTACATGAGCCCCTGGCTGATGGTAATTCAGTGGCACACTGTTTAGAGCCACAGGCCTAAGACAGATGAACCTCCTGAAACTTCTGTGCAAAATGATGTGTATCTCTACCTATTTGCTAACAACTTTCTTACCAAAGTCTTAAAAGGATCCAAGATTTCCCTTACTCCACACACAATAAAAAATGACAAAGATTTTAGCCAACCTTTTTATTTTACAGACTAGGGGCCCAGTGCACAAAAATGTGTGCACTCGGGAAGTCCCTCAGTCCAACCTGTGCCCTCTCACAGTCTGGGACCCCTCTGGGGATGTCCACCTGCTGGCATGCGTGATCAGCCTGGGTGAGGGGCTGATGACTGTTTGCAGGCTGGCCAATCCCCCCAGTGTGGACCCTCACCCCATTGGAGTGTGGCCAGCCTGGGTGGTGGTCTGAGGGCTGTTTTCAGGCTGCCCACAGCCCCTTCAGGTTTTGGGTCCCTACTGGGATACCTGGCCAGCCTGGGTGAGGGTCTGATGGCTGTTTGTAGGCTGGCCAAGCCCCCCAGCGGGGTCCCTCACCCCATTGGGGTGTGGCCAGCCTAGGTGCGGGCCTGAGGGCCATTTTCAGACTTTCAGGCTGCCCACAGTCCCTTCAGCTTTTGGGTCCCTACTGGGGTACCTGGCCAGTCTGGGTGAGGAGCTGATGGCTGTTTGCAGGCTGGCCAAGCCCCCAGTGCTGTCCCTCACCCCATTGGGGTGTGGCCAGCCTGGGTGACGGGCTGAGGGGTGCTTTCAGGCTGCCCACAGCTCACATTGACCCAATGTCCCAGCAAGGCTGGCTGGAAGCAGGTTTCTGGGGTTTATTTATCTTCTATAATTGATACACTGTTCCTTTAAGCTGAGGCCTAGGCAGTTAACGAAACCTCCTCTCTGCTTCAGCTTATGGCTTCTCTAATGAAACAATGTTGTGCTTAGTAGTCTGCCTGGCCTGCTGTTTGCTTCAGCTCCTGAAGCTTTTATGATTGAGACAATGTTGCAAATATGTTCTTGCCTGGAGCTGGGAGAATGCCAGCCAGCCGGCAAACAGTTTCACTCCTGCTGCAATGGACGCTGCCTGTTTACTCAGGTCCGTGAGTGGCAGCCTCCATCTTGGCTGGGTTAATTTGCATACAGTCGCTCTGATTCGCTGGTGGGCATGGCTTAGACATCCTGAAGGGATGGTCAATTTTAATATTATGCTTTTATTAGATTAGATAAGCAATTTGAGCTTCAGGGTGGGTGGCTAAATTTTTGAAGGTCACATAGTTTGTTATTGTTAGATCCATGATTAGAACACACTGTGGTCTGATTTTGAAGGCTACCATAATTAAGTATACCCAGCATGTAATTATACAGGAAACTAAAATTGATATGGCCAAGTTCTTTATAGAAATCAGTGAATACAGAATAATGATAGAATTATAAAGTCACCATTTCTGTAAGCCCTAATTAAAACAAGTTATTTAATACCAAGCATAAATGGATGATATCACTAGATGAATGAAAGTCCTGGAATTTTACCATGAAGGGATCAGGTTGTCACCATTGGGTTCACTGAACAATCTTAGCCTCACTGAAAGTGGGACAAATACTATGTACCTCCTGATGTGATGCAAATAGGAATTCTACAGCATCCCTCTGAAAAACCCTTGCTTTGCAAATTGAATCTGAATTCATCCAAGCCTTAAGCTAACTTGCTTTTATAAGAAATGTCAGGGCCAAAGGAATGAATTAAGTATTGCCTTAAAGAACCAAATAAGTTCAGAACATGGGTCTTTCTATAGAACAAGGAATCAGTAACATTGAGGAAAAAAGCGGAGAACAGCATCTACGTGACCTGTGGCCTTATTTTGTATGATAACTAGAACAAATCAACTGTTAATAGACATTTGTAAGACCATCAGGAAAATGTAAGTAAGGACTAGACACTAGATAATACCATACAATCATTTATCAGGTGGGATTTTTTTGGTTAATATTCACTCAAGGATATTTTTCCATTGATTTTTAGAGAGAGTGAAAGGGAGGGGGAGGGATACAGAGAAACATCCATGTAAGAAAGATACCTCTTGACCAGAATCAAACCTGAGACTCTTCAGTATGCAGGGCAACACTCTATCCACTGAGCCAAATGGGCTAGCAGGTGTTTTAAAGGCATTATCTAAACTAATAAAAGCGAAATATTAAAATTAACCGTTTCTCCGAGACAGGGTAAGCCACGCCCACCAGCCAATCAGAACGGCTGTATGCAAATTAGCCCAGCCAACATGGCGGCCGCCACTCACGGACCTGAGTAAACGTTTAGGCAGCGTCCGTTGTAGCAGGAGCGAAAGCGATACTGTTTTCGGCCCTCGGCGGGCAGGCTCCGAAACATGTTTCAATAATGTATCAATCATAGAATCCTCGGGAGCTGAAGGGAACAGCAGCCTGGCCTGAGTCTAAAACTATAACATTATTGCAGTATAGACTCTGCGAGGTGAGGCAGAGAGAGGCTTTGTTACATGTCTAGGCCGGCTTAAAGGAACAGTGTATCAATTATAGGAGAAAAAACCCAGAAATCTGCGTCCAGCCAGCCTTGCTGGGACGTTGGGTCAATGGGAGCTGTGGGCAGCCTAAAAGCCCCTCACCCAGGCTGGCCAGGCACGCCAGCAGGTGGGCATCCCCCGAGGGGTCCCAGACTGCGAGAGGGCACAGGCCGGGCTGAGGGACCTCCCGAGTGCACAGAGCGGCTGCAGGGCGGGACAGCGCAGGACCCAGGACCCGTGATGGGAAACAGGCGGCAGGGTTGGAGGGCACCAGGAAGTGGATAAGAGG
>PVJC01005935.1:0-49987 GCA_004026665.1 Murina feae | reverse complement strand
CTTTAGCTTTTTCTTGTCTGTGAAGGTCTTTATCCGACCCTCAATTCTGAACGATCTGAATGGCATTTGACTTGAGCTCGGAGCTGCCAGGTTCCAGTCCAGCTCCCCACACCAACCAGAGGTCATGGAGTTTACATTTCTGCCTCATTCCCGTTCTAAGCTATCGAGTATATGAGAGCTTAAACAAACAAAAACAAAACACAACACAGTTTTCCTTTGTGACAGGAGTTGGCTTGTTCATCCTCAAAATTCTGGCTGACTGTCCCCGGGCGGGCAGAGGGTGCAGTGGGAGCAGCTTTTGTGATCCCTTCCCACAGCCTGCTGTTCTTCACAGGCCCCCCAGGGCCCTTGGTGGCGTGCTGAGAGTTTTCTTCTGTCATGCAGGGTTCACAAGCAGTTTCTTACATAAGTAACCGATTGGTGGAAATTGGCAGAGTTTGCATTGTGTGATCCTGTAGTCACAACGGTAGAGAGGCGAGGCAGCGAGTACTGATTTCTGGTAAATGCCACGCTGTTCGCCTCCCCTTGAGCCAGCTGAGTACTAATAGGATTGCTGAACGTATCATTACCTCACGAGTAAATTGATCTGCAGAAGGATTTTCTGATGTCTAAAGTGGAATCAAAGGCTATTCGAGGCTAGGATGTATCTAGTAAGTTTCTCTGGAAATTTTGAATTTTAGCCCAAAGAATTAATTTCCAGTTTTTAGGGGGGGAAAGTGACTGAAATTTGTGAATTTTATTTTCTGGACTCTTTTTTTTCTATTGATCTCATAATTAAAGCTAAACCTGTGCTCTGTGTGTAAGACATTGGAACCATTTGATGTAGTGATAGTGGAGATTTTTTTTGTTCGTTTTAGCTCTTACAGGAATAGGATAGGTCCTAAGGAGAGAGAAGCAACAAATAAGAAAGTTGGTCATTTAAAATCTTAACCATTAAAATCTCTAATGAGCACAGCATGTCCGCTGTGTGCACAGCACAACTAGAACAGCTGTGTAAGATGCGGTCACAACACTTAGGAAATTTTTAATTTCATTGGGAAGCCAGGAAGCAGCACATTATTATATAGAAAGTATTAAATTGTTTGGGAGATTATACTCTTAAATCAGGCATCGAGGGGACATGCAGGAGGCAGAGGAGGGAGGCCTTCCGTCTAAAAACAATGTGATGAAACAGTGTCCTTTCGGCTTGGAGATCTCAGGGAAATTCTCACAGGGAATGACTGCAGTGTTGGAGGAGGAACGGGCCGGTCTCTAGAGCTGGGTGGCCTTTCTCTGGGTCCTAATGGGTTAGTTGATGACCAGTTCGCCTCACATCTTGGGTCTTGGTTTCCCCTTTTGTGCACAGCAAGCTAAGTTAGATAGCCCTGAGGTTCCTTCCAGCTCACGGGGAGGGGCGGGGCGGGGGGCTATCCCATAGCAACAGCTTTCTGTTCCTCAGCCACGCGCCTCGGAGCGGATTTTGCCATTCGGTGGGACTGAGAGGAGGTCCAGGTTGAGATGCTTACTACTTATCTTGTCTGGAAGTTTGCTGCTCCTGCAGTTTCTCTGTCAGCTTGCCCTTCCCTCCCACCCACTCATAAACCCGGGCACTGCGTTCTATTTCTAGAAACAAGTACTGAGGTTCATTTTCCTTCTCCTCCCCCAGCCCTAACTTTCTGCCACAGCATCCATAGGATTTCTTATTTGTTTGGATTTAGAATATTTTGGCTTCTGGGTCTGTCATTCTGCTGATTCACCCCATGTTTGCTAGGTTGTTAGTAAATTACTGGGTTGATCAACTTGACTTTAGAATGTAAATTTCAAAATGTTTATGTGAACTCCCACATCCCTTTCCGTTGCAGGCACACATCACTCCCCTACCTTCTCCCCCGCTCCCTCCAAAACAGGGCAAATTTCACTAATTCTCTGCTCAATATTTGGGAACCAAATGAACCAAAGTTAGATTTTGATTTTTTTTGTGTTCCAAAGCTTGGTCCATCTCTTTGGAGTAAGTTAAGGTGACCAGCAGGCTTAGAGAACTCTGAGAGATTTCGGTGTCAATGTGTAGAATCCCAGCATGCCCTGGGACACCTGCCCAGTGCATACGAACTTCAAGTCCCTTTAAACATGATGCCCAGTTCTTAGGGAAGGGCTCGCCTGGCCCCTGTGGGTGGAGTTCTCTGGTTTGGTTCTCCCCAAATCCAAATTGAGGTCATTCTTCTGTGAAATGATACTGGCTTTCTAGTGTTTCTTGAAGACCTACTTTCAAGGTCTCTGAGCTTGGTTTCTTGCGAATAATTACAATCACCTTGAAAGCTAACCCTAGTGGGCTCCTTGAAAGCCTCTTCTCTGAGTCTGTTTGGGATGTAGGCTGTAAGACCATGGCCATGACGAGCTCATAACGTGTTCTCATGGATATGGCTCAATACCTGGTAGCTCAGTAAAAACTATAAGAAAATCTCGCTTTGTTCTTCAGCTGTCTCTGTAGGCTTGATGTACATACTGAAACAGGATTGTTGCTCAGTAGCTGCATGTGCAAAAAGTCAAGCCAATACAAGGAAATGATTTTAGTTTGGGTCTTGGAGTTTGCCAGCAACGGTATCAATAATACATAAAACAGAACAAGAGTTCAGCCCAAGCTCCTTCCACAAAAGTGGAGTTGTGAGGAGATGGCTTCATAGAAGTGTCTCCACTGAAGAGCGAGAGCAAAGGTGGGAAGGTAACGTGGTAGTGGTTTGCACACTGGTAAAGGTGTCTGAAGCTGGAGGAAGTAACTTCTCTTTTCCTTATGTGAAGTAGTTGCGTTTAGTAATATCCAATTGGTTACTATAGAACAGTTATTCACTTTGACCTTTCGATTCTTCTTTCCATAGAATTACATAAAAAAATTACTCTTTAGGTAATTCATATACAGAGACCAGAGAATTCACTCCATCCGCTAAAATGAATAAGGGTTTGTAAGTGGTACCAACAGTGGATGATGGTTTGCCTCTTAATATCAACCAGTTTGTTTGTTTTTCTTTTTTTAAAATTTCTTTACTGATTAAGATATTACATATGTGTCCTTATCCTCCCATTACCTCCCTCAGCCAGTTTTTAAACCTTTTAATGCTGCATATAATCCTGAGATTGAAGTGGGACTGTGGAATAAGAAAAACACAGAGTCGTCATAAGCTACAAATGGGCCTCTGTGTGGTAACAAAATTTAGTTATTCGAAGAAAAAAATTATCTTCAGGGCATAAGTGACTATGCTTCCTGTTCATTGCGATGGCCTTGGGGGTTTTGCTGAGCAGCTGGTTTTAAGGAGTTCATCTTATTCCACCTCTGAATGTTATCAGTCTTTCTTCTGTGATATCTCATTAATATAGTAGGTAGGAGGGTGCAGTTGCACGTAAGTAACATCATGACCTTACATTTGGAATAAAGTAACCTCCAGCCTTCACTGGATCTTCTGATTTCCCAGTCTTTGCACCAGGAACCCGATGAGAGAACATGGCCAGACAGGTGGAAGCACAGTTACTCCAGAGCAGGGCGCGGTAAGGGCGGATGAAGAGATGGGCTCTGAGTGTCAGAGGCCTAGGGAACAGTTGGGCTTGATACCCTCCAGCCTGAGAAGCTGCTGTCACTGTGGCTTTCAGGCGTGGGAGGACCACGTGGAAAGCCATTTTTCCAGCGGAGAGTCCCACAGCTGTGAGGTTGTAGGATGATGCAGAAAGATGAAATCAAGGAGATCCAGTGAAGACTGGAGGGGACTATAGCCCACGTGTAAGGAAGGGTGTGAAGTCTGGATTGGAGTGCTCCTACCGGGATTGGGAAGAAGACATTCTACAACAGGAAATGGCAGCATGTTACAGATTGCCTTCTCCCTACACACTATGAAATTATAATTAATATTCATAACGATCCCAAGGCATTTAAGACCATGAAGGCTTTCTGAATTATAACATAAGCTTAAATGCTATTTACCATAATGTATGGGAAATGAATTTTTTACTGTCTTAATTCTTTGAAAGTTGGTTTCCTAGAATACATGGCTAAAACAGTATCCTGAATTTAGCTGATTCCACAGATTCAGGTTTAGTGTACTCTCAGATTGAACTCCTAATTTTGACTTTTTTGTTTTGTTTTCAAATTGTTTGATTACCCACAGAATTGTAAATATTTGTTCAAGAATCTTGATCAGATAATTATGAGAAGTTACAAAATATATAGGAGATAATTATGGTTCGTAGATTTTACTTGTCAATTAACAGAGTACTTCTGAACTTTATAAGGAAGAGCTAAAGTTCCTTGCATATAAAGCTTAGCCTTACTTTGAAGTAATTAGGGGTGAAGTGTAATGTCTGTAACTGACTATGAAATAGAGTAAATAAGATGGATAAATGAGCTCTTGCCCTGCCGCCGCGGAGTTGCGCGGAGGCGGAGGCTTGGGTGCTGCGTTCAAGATTCGGCTCTACCCATAACCCACCGCCATGGCCGAGGAAGGCATTGCTACTGGAGGTGTAATGGACGTTAATACTGCTCTGCAAGAGGTGCTGAAGACCGCTCTCGTCCACGATGGCCTCGCGCGCAGAATTCGCTAAGCGGCCAAAGCCTTAGACAAGCCCCAAGCCCACCTTTGTGTACTTGCATCCAACAGTGATGAGCCTACGTATGTCAAGTTGGTGGAGGCTCTTTGTGCTGAACACCAAATCAACTTAATTAAGGTTGACGACAACAAGAAACCAGGGGAGCGGGTAGGCCTCTGTAACATCGACAGAGAGGGAAAACCGCGAAAAGTGATTGGTTGCAGTTGCGTGGTGAAGGACTATGGTAAAGAGTCTCAGGGAAAGGATGCCATCGAGGAGTACTTCAAATACAAGAAATGAACAAATAAACTTGGCTTTTGTTTATTTTAAAAAAAGATGGATAAATGAATGGATAGAGGGATAGATGGACTGACGTAATAAAAATAACAAAATTAAAGAATCTAGGTTGCCCCAACCGGTTTGGCTCAGTGGATAGAGCGTTGGCCTGTGGACTGAAGGGCCCCAGGTTTGATTCCCATCAAGGGCACGTACCTTGGTTGTAGGCACATCCCCAGTGGGGGGTATGCAGGAGGCAGCTGATCAATGTTTCTCTCTCATCAATATTTCTCTCTATCCCTCTCCCCTCCTCTCTGTGAAAAATCAATAAAAAAAGAATCTAGGTTAATTGGAGAATCTAAGTGATGGACATGAATTGTTTACCACAAAATTCTTCCAACTCTTTTGAATCTTTGAAAATTTTTCTAATAAAATGTTAGAGGGGCAGCTCTGCTATTCGTTCTTCAATCTCAGACAATCCTATGAAGCTGATAATTACCCTCATTTTACAGTGCGGAAAGTAGGTGCAGAAATGTTGAATGATATGCTGAAGGCCACCCAGCTAGTGGGGACTGAGCTGAATCCGGAGTCTAAGGCTGCTACTCCTTAAGTAAAAACAACACCCAGTTCCCATTAATAATCATCTTCGGAACCCAAGTGTTCAAGAAGCAGTCTTTTGTTCAAAGAGGCATTTGAGTCACCCAGGACCACTCCTGGCATACAGGCATGTTCAGTCCTGCTTGTGCCTCCTTGCTTGTGCCTTCAGCAGTTGCTTGTTCTAAAGTAGGACCAGCATATCACAATGGGTCAGAAAGACTTCTGAACTATTGCCTCATTTTTTAAAAAATAAATTTTATTGATTTTTTTCAGAGAGGAAGGGAGAGGGATAGAGAATCAGAAACATCGATGAGAGAGAGACATTGATAAGCTGCCTCCTGGCCACCTCCTACTGGGGATGTGCCCGCAACCAAGGTACATGCCCTTGAGCAGAATCGAACCTGGGACCCTTCAGTCCCCAGGCCCACACTCTATCCACTGAGCCAAACTGGTCAGGGCTGAACTATTGCCTCACTACAGAAAATATTAGGCTAAAGATATACTATGCCTTGATTTCAAATCTAATTACAACTAGTTTACTCTTTTTTAAAAAGTCCCTAACATTATGTATTTCCAGGTGTTGTGGCCCAAGAATACATCTTTATTCAAAAGATGTAAAGTCCAGGGAACATGCAGATCTCTGAAGAAGAAAAAAAAACATTGCAATTACTAATTCATAAAAGTTTTGGGAAATTTTTAAATTCATTAAGCTTAATACTTTTAAAAAGTATCTATTTTTATTGATTTCAGAGAGGAAGGAAAAGGGAGAGAGAGATAGAAACATTAATGAGAGAGAACCATTAATCGGCTGCCTCCCCCCCCTCCCCACAATTGGGGATCAAGCCCGCACCCTGGGCGTGTGCCCATGACTGGAATCGAACCTGGGACCCTTCAGTCCGCAGCCCAACGCTCTATCCACTGAGCCAAACCAGCCAGGGCAAGCTTAATAATTTTGCACAGTGTGTTCAGAGTGAGCACAAGGTAGGAGAGACCCCCACCTAAAGTGTGTTTCCTATGATCCCCTCTAGTCTTTAAGACCAAAGAGTGCCAGCAGTGGCTTGGTTCCACGTGTGTTTTTTTGCCAGATGTTTCACCTGCACTGACTAAAAGGCCAAATCCTTGGGTGAGCTTCCCTCCGGTGGGGACAGGCCCTCTGCGCCCTCTATTCCAGGAGATCCCCAGAGTGGGTGCCAGCTCCTTTCATAGATTTTCACGTCTAGGGGACCCCACCTCAAAGGAGGAAGAGAGATACCTATCAGAATGCTCGAAGGGAGAGAACAATCCAGAAAGAAAAGCCAGTTAGGTGGAATGTTTGCTGTGAAGAAATCCAAGTCGGACTTGGAAGTGGGAGCAGGAACCTCAGAAAATGAGTTCAGATTCCAGCCTCCTTCCAAAGGCCCAGCTCTGCCCCCTCAGCTCTCCTCATTTCCTCACACAGAGCTTTGTTTTCCTTAAATGCCCATTTCCTTACCCCCCCAGACACATAGACCTGCCGCCTCTTTTCCAGAGAAAGTACTGTTCTAGGAAATGAACTAGGGCAGTGGTTCTCAACCTTCCTCATGCCGCGACCCTTTAATACAGCTCCTCATGTGGTGACCCAGCCATAAAATTATTTGCGTTGCTCCTTCATAGCTGTAATGTTGCTACTGTTATGAATCGTCATGTAATATGCAGGATGCATTTAGGCGACCCCTGTGAAAGGGTTGTTCAACCCCCAAAGGGGTCGCGACCCACAGGTTGAGAACCGCTGAACTAGGGGACCCTGGCCTCCCAAATCAGGGATTGGCTCTGAAAGCCCACTGCAGGCTGCTGCCAGCTTGGGGTCTTGCCAGAGTGATGGACCCCCTGATGGGCTTCCAGGGCATACTTGCGCTTGAAGCCATTTCCACACTCAGGCCGCCTGTTAGCATGGACGTGCTGGTGGCTGAGGGGGGATGTAGGTGATGCGCAGGCCACAGTCAGGGCAGGGATAGGCTTCTGGCCTGGTGCGCGCCTGTGGGTAGCCAGGAGGGAGGATGAGCTGAAGTTGCAGCCACAGTCTAGGCAAGAGTAGGGTGCTCTGCGGCGGGCGTGTCTGAGCCCAGGCTCAGTGAGAGCTTCACCGCAGGTTCCAGGTGCAGCCACTCCTAAGAGAGCCCCCTGTCCCATCGCTTTCCCTTGGACTCCTCTTCAGCCCTTTCTCCTCACTCGCACCCCTGGATCCCGCAGCCAGCCCTTCCCTCGCCTCTGCTGCAGATCGCTGGGCTCTGACCCTCTGGACCCTGGGCCTCCCAGCTCCACGCTTCCACCTCCCCGTCCATCCAAGAAATAAACATAGGTTTGGGGCCTGAAAATCCCAGGGAGGACCCAGAGGAGAGGTTTGATCCCACAGCATAAGAAACCAGGAGATGATGATTAATTTTGACTTTTTAAAAAAATTTTATTGATTTTTTACAGAAGGAAGGGAGAGGGACAGAGAGTTAGAAACATTGATGAGAGAGAAACATCGATCAGCTGCCTCCTGCACACTCCCCACTGGGGATGTGCCCGCAACCAAGGTACATGCCCTTGACCGGAATCGAACCTGGGACCCTTCAGTCCCCCGGCCGACACTCTATCCACTGAGCTAAACCGGTCAGGGCCATTTTGACTTTTTGATGGAAGAATTCCAAGGAGGATGGCAGAGCGATACCAGGCATTCCTCCCAGGCTAGCAGTGCCACCGTCAGTTTAGACATGGCAGAAACCACACAGTAATTGCAAATGCAAGCTGTAAGGTGAGCCTTAAAATTCATCAATAAAATGAAGAAAACCCAGAATCAAAACAGTTTCCTAAAATCACAGGAATTGGGAGAAACATTTCAGAGCAAATGAATTGAAAATGTCAGAGGAACCGTGTAACGTGTGATTTGTGTCTCACGGAAGACACTGAGAGAGAACACGAAGTCACGAGAGACGGTAGAAACCTCAATGTGGCTAAGAAACTGTTTTTGCTGCATTCACCGTGTCACAAAGAAGGAAAACGACATGAGTAAGTCCCCATCGCCACGGTCACACTCACACCCAGCCTTTACGTAACCTCTCTGTGCAGGAGTGGCTGGTGCTTCGCTTTTCCCAAGATCCCTCCTACTGGATCTTGCTGCGGTGATTTCACCCAGTCTCCACCAGCTGACAGTTGTCCTCAATCCTGCAGCCTGATTTAGGCGTTTTTCGTGATTGTGTGACTATTTTGGACACAGCAATATTAAGTGACCTTTTTCCTTGTTGCTTCCTTCGTTTCCAGTACTGCCTTGTGCTTTAGGTCCAGCCAGGGGAACTCATTAAAGCTAACGCGTTGGGAGGGCAGGAGTGGGGGCGAGGAAGGGTCTCCACAAAGACTGTTACTGGCTGTTGTCCTCTTAAATTTGGGGCTCTTGGTGGTATGAATGCCCTGTCAACAGTTATCATTTGTCTTTGGTGCCTACAACCTGACATCTAAAGAAAGTCATCGTAGAAAATAAAAACAAGAATAGAAACGGTCCTTTCAAACAAATAGGACATTCCTTGCACAGCACGCCTCCCTGGGAGCTGGTGGGAGGGAGAGGAGCGCTGTTTGCTGGTGTCCTCCCAGCGCCTCTTCTGGGAACCTGGATGTTCCCTCGTCTGTTGTGAAGCCAAAGGCTTGATGCAGGACGGTCTGGCCCCACAGAAAGCTCTTTGTCAGCATTGCCCAAAACAGATGGTTTTTTTAAAACCCTGCACTGGTGTTGACTTGTCTTACAGTGGTTTGAGTCCAGCCAATGACACTGGAGCCAAAAAGAAGAAAAAGAAACAGAAGAAGAAGAAAGAGAAAGGCAGCGAGACAGATTCAGCCCAGGATCAGCCTGTGAAGGTAACAAGGAGCTCTGTGTTCTTGCTGCTGAGAGTTGATTTTTCAGATGAGAAAGAGTTGGGGCAAATGTGTAAAAATGGTTTAGGTGGACAGTCTCCACTGGTGTTCGTTCAAGATGGGGGACGTGGATCCCTCTGCCGCCCCAGATGTAGGTGATGAATCTGCTGTCGTATCTTAAGACACAGCAGTTAGACACTGACTGCCAAGGATGGTGTCCCCTGGATGCACAGGTACATAACTGCGTGCAGTGCTGTGCTAGGTGCCGGGTACTTATACTGTGCCAGCCCCTAGAGAAGTGGTTCTCAGCCTTTTCCATCTAAGTCCCCACTGCTGGGAATATAAGGCCTACTCTTTTTAAAGCAGGCCTTTATGTATTGCCAGCATTCTCTTAACCAGTTAACTGCCACGATATTTTGAATTTAATTTAAAAAGGTCCGCCGCTTATGGCGTACAAATGGTGAATGCACAGTCATTGTAATGAAAATCATGAGTCACAGTTTCCCAGTTCCACTAGCTAAGAACCACTGGCCTAGAGTTTTCAACCTAAGACTGGACCAGGAGGTGTTAGCAAGGATTGTTTTGTTTTATAAATAAAACAACATTTTAAAAAAAGAAAACCTATTTCATGTCAGTACTATCCTCTTTAAATATATTTTTTAAAATTTATTTTAAGACAAAAAAAAAAAGAGAGAGGGAGAGAGAAACATCGATGTGAGAGCCTCACTGGTTGGTTGCCTCCCGTACACACCCCAACCAGGGTGGAACCTGCAACCTGCGTGCGTGCCCTGACCTGGAATTGAACCAGTGACCTTTTGGTGTGCAGGATGACGCTCAACCAACTGAACCACACCGGCCAGGGCTAGTTTATCCTCTTTAGAATAGATCCTGGAGGAAGTTCATAACATATCCATAATTCCTTATTTAGAATAGCCTCTCAAACAGTTTATAAGCCTCATGAGAAATATGGTCTCATTCCAATCTACCTACACTTCGTTTCATGCCTCAAATGTTATACTCCAACTTCAGTCTTCTATATTATTGAGATATGACTTCAAGTAATTTTTTACTATTTTCAGTATCAAGCCTCCTATGAAAAAAAACCCATCATATTAACCACAGTGTTGGCTAGGTTCTTGCTAGGCACCTCACCATCCCTACAAGGTATGGGGAGGGGGGTTGGGGGGGGTCGGGGTCTTTAGGATTTTTGTTTGTTTTTGTTTGTCTGGGGATGGGTATTTGGGTGACTCCGGGGTCAGGGGTGACCTTGAGCCTATATCAAAATGGTTCTCTTTGAAATTAGAAAATATTAATAAAACACCATTTACATAGCTCTTCTATTTTCCTCCTATGAAAGTGAAGTAGTTCGTTGTAGAGAATTTAGGGGGGAAATCATAGCAAGAGGAAGAAAACTAAAATCACTTATAATCCTGTGGATGAAAAAGGGGCCACATACTAAACCTGACAAGCTCAGGGCAGGCCTGCATGGCAGACCTTACAAGCTCAGACCTAAAGCAACCACATAGGATGGTCTGAAACTAAAACTTTCTAACTGGCCCTAGCCCGTTTGGCTCAGTGGATAGAGCATCAGCCTGCGGACCAAAGGGTCCCAGTTTGATTCCTGTTGAAGGCACATGCCTGGGTTGCGGGCTCGGTCCCCAGTAGGGGGTGTGCAGGAGACAGCCAATCAATGATTCTCTCTCACCAATGTTTTTATCTCTACCTCTCCCTTCCTCTCTGAAATAAATAAAAATACATTTTTAAGAAAAACAACTGTCTAACTGAAAATGAGTCATGGTGGGTAGTCATGTCCTAGGTCAGTATCTTCCTCGATAAATCTTTACCTTCACTGAGCTTGTCTTGTGGTCTTTTTGCATCTACATCTATGATAAAACACCTTTCGTAATTTCTTTCCTACATCCCTCCTCCCCACTGCACCGGAGCAGAGACCACAAAATCCCTCATTACTATTATTGTTATGTTTATTGTTAACTATCAATACCCACAAATGTAAAAGAAGTATGTGTTTATTACGTTTATTTCTCATCCAGGCCCAGAGATTCCCCCACTTTCTCCCACTTCCCTAATATATCACCAGTGGATTTTATGTAACCCCTTACACTTCCTCCTTTGATTGTAATCTATAAAATAAGGTACAAAACTGCCATTCTCTGAAGCATTTTCTCAGTTGAGATTTTGCTTCCTGGCATTTGTTGTCAGTTTAGCTCAAGTAAATTCATAAAAATTCTCTACAGGCTTACACATGTCTTATGTTGACAATCCTAACTCCCAATGCAATATAAACATGTTGGTTTATAGTTTTCCTTTGCTTCACAATCTAAATGGGGGGGAGTAACGTTAGAAAAAATTATGCATGTTTTTATAATTATAAGCCTGACATAAGAACCAGAAACCATAAAAAAAATGACAGATTAGCCCTAACCAGTGTGGTTCAGTGGATGGAGCATCAGCCTGCAGACTCAAGGGTCCCAGGTTCGATTCCGGTCAAGGGCATGTACCTTGGTTGCAGGCACATCCCTAGTAGGGAGTGTGCAGGAGGCAGCTGATCAATGTTTCTAACTCTCTATTCTCCTCTCTCTTCCTCTCTGCAAAAAATCAATTAAAAAAAAAAAAAGACAAATTATAACGTATCTGTAAAAGTCAAAAGACAAGCAATTTTTTAAAAAAGATAAACAATAAACTGGGAAAATATAACATGAATCACTCAATTTAAAATAATGAAATGAGTAGGCAGTTCACAAAGAAAGAAATGTAAATGTTTAGTCAGTGTATGAAAAGACGATGAAACTCAAAGAAATGAAAATTAAAGCAGTATTTTTTTTCTCTCCTAGATTGGCAGAGATTAAGATTGGGTAAATTTTATTATGAGAGTCTGGAGAAACATGTTCTCCTAACACTTTATTGGTTTTATTAACCTGTTTTTAGGGGAAAGTTGGCAATATATATTATAATTTCAAATGTACATACCTATTAATCCAGCACATCGCCTTTCTTAGAATTTATTCTGCAGGAACATATGTCCAAATGAGCAAAAATAGACATAAGAACCATCAGTGAAGTTCATGGCAACTTGCTTGTGAGACCGAAGGACAGAACCACGGAAGTGCCCATCGGTGGGGGACAGGCTCGGCGCACTGTGGCCCAGTAGTCAGATGGGCAGGTCTGTGCGGCCGCAGGAGCAGGCCTCTTAGACGCAGTGTTTAAAGAAGAGCAGTTTGTAGAATAATACTGTATGATCCGATTTTAGTTTTGAAGTGTGTGTGTGTGTGTATGTGTGTGTGTGTTGGGAGCTGGCATGTAAAAAAAGTCTGAAATTATATTTGCCTTTTCTCACTCTACCTCCCAAATTAAGACTGTTGATGACAAGGATTATATTTGAGGGAGGGGATTATTGGTTTTTACTTTCTGTATGGATTACACATTCCTGCATTGTTTGGAATTTTACACTGAACATGTATTCTGCCGTCAAACATCACAAGAAGGGGAGAAACCCTGCAGGCAGCACCCACCCATCATATTGCTCATCATCAGCTTTCTCCGATTGTACAAAATGTGACCTCTGGGATTGGGAGAGAGGAATCATACCCCTTCTTTGAGTTGTATCCCTTCAATATGTTGTTTTTTTAATTGATGACTTCAGGGAGAGGGAGATAGAAACATCAATGATGAGAGAGAATCACTGGTTGCCTCCTGCATACCCCCCACCAGGAGTCAAGCCCACGACCTGGCCATATGCCCTGACTGGAATCGAACCCTGACCTGGTTCATGGGCTGAAGCTTAACCACTGAGCCACACCGGCCAGGCTAGCTGTACTCCTTTGACTGTTGAACCTGTAATTAATCACAAGTGCTTAGTCACATGAAGGGCCTTTTCTCCCCCCTCTTGGTCTTGTCTAGATGAACTCCTTGCCAGCAGAGAGGATCCAGGAAATACAGAAGGCCATTGAGCTGTTCTCCGTGGGCCAGGGACCTGCCAAGACACTGGAGGAGGCCAGCAAAAGAAGCTACCAGTTCTGGGACACGCAGCCTGTCCCCAAACTGGGTACGTACGTGCTTCTCCCAGTAAAGGGCGGAGACAGGGCGTGCCTCTGCTGTGCTGAGGGTTCCGTACTGAATCTGTGAGGACTCTCTTATCCTGGAGGGCATTGGGGTTATTTTTAGAGGGTAGTCTTGGAAGTGCAGTGTAGAAAAGGCTGCTGTTCAGGGACCTTATTGTTGCGCAGTAGACACTGAGAACAAATGCCGGTTCTTCTGGTCCATCATCATCCAGTGTGAATCTACAGAGAAAACAATGCACTGGCACATGATGAATGGGGGTGTCTGCCCACGGGCCTGTCTTCCTTCGTAGATTTTATGGAGAGACTATCTCATTTATCTGGGCAGATCTTTAATCCTCCTGGGTTGGCGAAATCCTCAGCCTCTTCCCCTTATATCTTGCAAATGCGTGCTTATTAAATACAAAGTAATTTGACATTTTACTTAATGGTGATGGTTCAGCAACTGGAATACCAAATGCACATCTGGTTGGCACCCCTTAAGAAAGTCATAATGAACTCTTAAAAGGGTGGGATAGCTAGAAAATCTAAAAGGATTCCAGAAGAGACTGGACATAGCAGAGTTACAGATACCTGCTGAGACCAAGCTACAGCTAGCCTTGATGGCTAGCTTCAGAGGGCTAACTGCTATTGGCAAAATGTTTCCGGAGTGGTTGTGTCATGGTTCTGGGGCCACTGATAGCCAACTAGCCCAACTCCTGTTTTCCCAGTGACTGGGAACATAAGTCTATTGGGGGGAAAATGAACGATCTTCAGGTGGTTCATGTTACTGCTCCCCTCCAGAAGCAGTGTGACTTGACAGTGTATTTGGTGGGGAGAAGGAGGGCAGAGGCAGGGCCAGGACTGGTGAGGGACAGCTGTGCCCAAGAGATTCATCTGCTCCGCTGGTGGGGAGTACACAGTTCAGAGCTTTGCTACTCGAACGGGTTCTCAGAACCGCAGGACGGGCATTGCTTAAGGGTGTGTAGAGATGCAGAATATCAGGCCCCGCTCCAGACCTTTCGAATCAGAACTTACAGGGGGGTTGTGTCCACTTTGAAAGTTTCAGAAGCTCTGCTCTAAAGCAGATGCAGTTCTTGGGCAATCCAGAAGTAAGCTGAGGTTCGCCCCTGCAGGCAAAACACTGCCTGCTGGTCATGAGCTGTGAATTGGCAAGGGGCGCTATTCCAGAACCTGTCGCAACCCATCCACCTTGTCTGTCGGGCTGCCCCAGTCACCCAGGCCCCAGGCCCACGGCCTAAGCCCTCGAGCCAGGCTTTGGGTCACAGCAATGCCGTTCCTAGGACATGACTGGTAACCGGTTCTGGTGACCACTTCCCCGGAGGAGGAATGCAGAGCCAGCATGCCCTCCTCCGAGTGAAGGGCGTGGGGAGACCTGGTGTGGCGACTGCCCGATACCTTGGCTCGTTATCAGATAGGGGTTTGGGTTTGGGGTTGATTTTATTTTTTCATGGGAATTTGCAAATAGATAACTCCCTTTTTTATAGACAGTGGGGATGAAGCGAATTAGGTAATAGCTTCTGTTCTTCTTCAGTCCGTTTATTCTTTGTTCTTTGCCTCCGGTTCTCCATCTGTAATTATAGAAAGTGCTGCATTTTTGTTGTTGTTTGTTTGTTTTTAGAAAGTTTGTGGGAGAGTCACACAGTTGCGCGCAGGGGCCCTGGCACACTCAGGAAGGTGCCTCTGTGCAGTGAGTGGGTGGGGCTTTGTGGCAGAGCAGTCGCCCTGAGCATCTGATCAGTCTGCCTTTTAGGTCCATAGCCAGTTAAGTCCAAGTTCAGTCCTTCGTTTCCATGAATCAGCTCATAAAGTACCACATGACTGTGTCAGCAGCTCTGCATGACTGAGGTGCTACCCTCATTCCCCCTGCGCGTGCCCTCAGTGTCATGCGATTTCTAGCTAGTTGCCTTTGTATTTTCCCCTGAAATGGGCTAATGATTGTAAAATTCAAATATACCAAGTGAGCCGTGTTTTTACCACTCCCTACCTCGTTGGGACTGATGGAAATTATTTCCCACGAAAGAGACCTAGAATTCTTTAGAAGTTTAAAATCACCCTAAATCCCCCATTTAAAGGCCTTCTGAACAGCAAGTGTTTTAGGCTATGTAACAATTCTATGTGCTCCCAAATAAAATTTGTAATCTCTTTTTTTCCAGATCATTTTTTTTTAATTTATTGATTTTAGAGAGGGAGGGGGACAGAGAAACATCAGTTTGTTGCTCTACTTATTCATACATTCATTGGCCAGTTTTTGTATGATCAGGGATCAAATCTGCAACTTCGGCCCTATCAGGACGACGCTCTAACCAGCTGAGAGCTACATGAGCCAGACTCATTTTACTTTTTTTTAAAATATGTTTTTATTGATTTCAAAGAGGAAGGGAGAAGGAGAGAGAGAAACATCAACAATGGAAGAGAATCATTGATCCGCTGCCTCCTGCACGCCCCACGCTGGGGATGGAGCCTGCAACCCGGGCAAGCGCCCTGACCAGGAATTGAATGGTGACCTCCTGGTTCATAGGTCAGTGTTCAACCCCTGAGCCATGCAGGCCCTTTTTAATATATATATATATATATATATATATATATATATATATATATATATATATACACCTTTTATTGATTTCAGAGAGGAAGGGAGAAGGCGAGAGAGAGAGACATCAGTGATGAAAGGGAATCATTGGTTAGCTGTCTCCTGCACACCCTCCACTAGGGATCAAGCCTGCAACCGAGGCATATGCCTTTGACTGGAATCAAACCCAGGGCCCTTCAGTCCACAGGCCAACACTCTATCCACTGAGCCAAACTGGCTAGGGCTCATTTTACTTTTTAAAAGTCACCTATGTCCATTTCATTTACCAGCTCTTACCACAGAACTGGTGCATTCTAAGATTTCATGAACAAGAGGTGAAGGAGTGAATGGAAATGCTTGTTGCATACAGGACCTAGTAACCAGCCTAAATTAAAAGATTTGGCCTTGAGATTATTATAATACAGTCATGTGCTGCACAATAATGTTTCAGTCAAGAATGGACCACATAACCCAGCTGGTATGGTTCAGTGGGTTGAGCATCATCCCATGGGACCAAGAGGCCTGGGTTCGATTCCTGGTTAGGGCACATGGCTGGGCTGTGGGCTCGATCCCCACTAGGGGACATGCAAGAGGCTGCCCATCAATGATTCTCTCATTGATGTTTCTAACTCTCTCCTTTTATCTGAAATCAATTTAAAAAAAAAAAAGACTGGACCACATATACAGTGGTGGTCCCATAAGACTATAGCAGAACTGAAAAATTCTTATCCCCTGTTAACATCTTAGCACAATATATTGCTCATGTATTTGTGGTGATGCAGGTGTAAATACACCTGCACTGCCAGTTGTATAAAAGTATAACACAAGTAATTGTGTGTAGTACATAATACTTGATAATAATAATGACAGTGTTACTGATTTATGTGTTTACTAAACTATGCTGTTTATTGCTATTTTAGAGTATACTCTTTCTACTTATAAAAAAAGTCATTTGCTGAAAACAGTATGCGGTATTGTGCTGACAGCAGCCTTCTACATCTTGTGTTTACCGCATCTCTTGATTCCATCATTTTCTCTTGTGATTGATTAATGCCGTGTTGTTTTGTGCGGTATTGTGCTAGACAGGCTTGTGGCCTGGGAGCAGTAGGCTGTGCAGTAGAGCCGAGATGGTGGTAGGCTGTCCCGTCTGGGTTTGTCTAATTGCACTCTGATGCTCGCACTGGGAGAAATCCCCTAATGGTGCATTTCTCTGCTGGAACATATGCCTGCTGGTAAGGGGTACATAGCTGACTGCACAGTGGGGAAGACCCCTGGTATCTTACCCATGAAATCATTTAGGAAAATAATAATAGCAAAAAGATTCTGAAGTTAAATGTATTTTGGAAAAGATATAAATTCACTATAAGGAAGAGTGGACTTGCAGCTAGGTAAGAGGAGAGTAGAAGTCCTCGGTGCTTTCCAAGGACCTGGCCCTTGGCCTTGCACACTCAGGTTTTATGCGACAGTGGGTGCGAGTGGATTGACTAATATAAAACTACTTCACAAGGGCCATTTATGAATAAACCAAAAGGCCAGTTTCTAAACTAAGGAGGAAGAACATCCGCGCGCTCCTACACAATCCCGCTGGGAAGCCAGCTTGTAAATAGGCAGCCGGCTGCTTCTCTCCTGTGTAACCGCCCAGCGCTGCCTGTGGTTTCCAGTTTGTGGCCCTTAGCGTGTTGGTAATGTTTCATTTCTTGACTGTTTCCCAGAAGGTGTACATCTGTGGAGTCTCCTGGCCTTCTCCTTGCCTTCTGGCTGTGTCCTAGCGCGTGCTGGCGGTGACATTGGTGTTCCGTAGTTGTGTCGAGTGAAAGAGCTGGATGGTTAGTGCTGGAGGTGTCGTCCTCAACTCGTAGCCACAGCTTGCCATTGCGCCTTCACCTGCCCCACTGATGTGCGACTGGGTGGTTCGAGAGCTGCCTGTCACACATTAGAATGATCTGTTCAGGCCAGGAGTTTGAAAGTCAGTAAAAGCATGAATTGAGTGTCTAGTGTGTGCAGTGTCCTATGCTAGAAGCAAACAGTGTACTGAGTGGGTTCCTTTGAAGACTCAGTTTTCAAAATGTACTAAACATTTCATTCTTCCAGATGTGAACATAAGCTCTGAACTGTAGAAACTAAATAACTCCAACAGATAAAATTGAGTGTTTGATGTCCAACGTTTATCAAATGACTGACGGCAGTGGGTGGGAATCGGTTGGAGCTGTATCTCCTCAGCACCCCCAAGCACCCCCAAGCATTCCGCAGAGGGCGGTGTCTGTCCAGGGCGGGGGTGTTGTGTCAGAGCCTAACTTCCCGGCAGCATTGTGTGGACTCGGTGATTCAGCCTCACGGCCCTCGCAGGACCCTCTAAACACTGAGGACCCGAGTTGGCAGCAGCCGTTAACTGGCCACATTGCTAAAAGCCAAGGCTGGCAGGGCCGAGATCCAGCCTGGCGCCTAGACGCCATCCTCTGGTTCAGGAATGGGCCCGGGACATTGTTGTTGCTGTCACAAAAGCAGCTTTGTTACAACTTCTTCTAAATTCATCGGGGGTGATGGGCCAGGGCCATGACAGCACTCTTCGCACCAACCAGGAGGCAGGAAGCCAAATTAGTCAAGATTAATGTTTGTCACTCAGTAACCAGATGGAGATGTAAAAGGATTTGCACCTCGAATCCCAGTGATGGTTCTGAAGTTGTGCCATGAATTGGCCCGCAGTTAGGGGAAGGGAAGCTGGAGAGTGGTCTGCAGTTGCCAGACACGGAGTGTTCTTCAGATGGGGGGCTCCTGGGGACAGGAGGAATTGTTCTGGTTGATTTCGGAACTGAGCTCCTTCCCGCCCCCCGGAGGCAGAGGGTAAGGCTCATGGCTGTGCTCTTTTCTAGGAGAAGTAGTAAACACCCATGGCCCCGTGGAGCCTGACAAAGACAACATCCGCCAGGAGCCCTACACCCTGCCCCAGGGCTTCACCTGGGATGCCTTGGACCTGGGGGACCGTGGTGTGGTGAGTAGTCCCGGGCAGGCCAAGGCGTGGATTGGGCATGTCACAGAGCCAGCCGTCATATGGAGACAGCTTCTACTCCAGCTTCTTCCAGGACTCGCTTAAGAGCCGAGCCAAACAGGTGTGAGCAGACCCCCCCGCATACATCTATGCCTCCGTGGCCCGCCCTAGACCCAGAGAGTTTACCTCTATAGCTCTTCAAGGTGGATATCCTTTTTTTCAAGCTTTTTTTTTTTTTTTTAATTGATTTTAGATAGAGAAGAATGGGGAGAGAGAGATGGGGACGGGGAGGGGAGGAAAACGGAGAGAAACATCTGTCAGTTGCCTCCTGGATTCAGGGCACATGCCAACCTGGGATCCTAGGCATGTGCCCTGACCGGAAATCGAACCGGCGACCCTTCGGTGCATGGGCTAGTGCCCACCCAGCTGAGCCACACTGGCCAACTGGTCAGGGCCACGTTTTGCTTGTTCGTCCATTCATTCGTTCGTTCATGCATTCATTCCCTTGTCTTAATTAACAAGGAGGTGTTCGTTAGTTGGATGACATTCTTGGTTGTCTGTCACTTTATGTACTCAAGTGTGCTACTCTATCCCTGTGGCTCAGTTTCCTGTTATAACGACAGGTGCTCATTTCAGAAGTTCCTGCTGTGCCTGGGATGGAAGGATTTGTGAGATTAAATAGTTTTTGGTAGTTTGCCTTGTCCTTCTGAAAAGGGTATCAGAGTTGGCCCCCATCTGGCAGAATTCCCCTAAGGCAGCACCTGTTTCTCTACAGCTGAAAGAATTATACACCCTCCTGAATGAGAATTACGTGGAAGATGATGACAACATGTTCCGATTTGATTATTCCCCGGAATTTCTCTTATGGTGAGTTCAAGGGTTTTCTTACGGTTCAGGGCCAAGGCAGAGAGCAGAGCCACCAGAGCCTCAGACTTTTTTGTCCCCACTGAGCCAGCCTTCAAATGGCAAGTTAGTGTGTGATTTCTGAGTTCCTGCATCTGAAGGAGACTTGTTTCCAGTGGAGCTTCGCATCGAAACCTTATTTAATGTAGAACGACTGGGTAGGGGAGACTTTGTGGAATTGTTACCCAGAAGAAAAGATCATCTGCTCTATGGGAACTTCATGTTAGAAGCAAAAGAGCAATGAAAGCTACTGAGATTTAAAAAATCAAAAAGGGATCATGTTCTGTCCAGTTCCTGAGTGCGCTCGGTTGTGTGAAAATGGCCTCGTGTGGCTGAACCATCCAACCTCCTGGGTCACATTTAATATCCAGGAAGGTAGAGGACGGAGGCTGAAGTGGAGAGGCTGGAATGTAGAGGGGATGGAGGAGGGAAAGGAAGACGGGCAAGCAGAAAGGGGAGTGACGGGGCCCGGAGGGCAGATGCTTCAGGGGCTCCATGAGTGGCTCCCAACCACGGGACCCACTGGACTCAGCCAAGGAGGCCAGTTCTCTGGCTTAAGCTGTCAGAGTGAGTGACTACAAAGAAGTTGGATTGGATATAAAGCCTCAGTGTGACAGCTTTGGATTGGGTGGGTAAGTAGGCCTAGTGGGCTGAGCAGCAAGAAGGGACTATGACTCAATTCCATTTGTGTCCAGGACAGCTTGGCCCTAAAGGGAATTTAGGTGCGAACCCCCAGGAAGGTGGTAGCAGAAGGTTAGACCCAAACTCAGCTGTGGACCCCACGCAGCCCGCCCTACCTGCTGGTGAACCACAGCCCCTGTCTCTTCTAGGGCTCTCCGGCCGCCCGGCTGGCTCCCCCAGTGGCATTGTGGGGTTCGAGTGGTCTCAAGTCGAAAACTGGTTGGGTTCATCAGCGCCATCCCAGCGAACATCCACATCTATGACACGTAAGCACCAGCACCATCCCCCAACTCCCACATCCCTACCGTCCTGCTCGGTGTGGGAGGGAGAGGAAGAAAAACAGGTACACATACCTTCCACAAAAGAAAGGGAAGGTCCCATGAGGGAAGGGAACTCAGGCCCTGGAGTAGAGATTCCTAGTAAGAACCGTCTGCTTTACTGTCGGTTACTGATTCTCTTGTCTGGGACCTGGGCTGGAAGAGGCCTTCCTGAGCAGGCGCGCAGTGTGTGCACTTGCATTAGCACATGTTGATGTGCTTGAGCGGCTTTAGCAATGGGCCGGAGCCAGGAGCTCTCAGATAGTCCCGGGGCCTTCGAGCTCAGCTCTTCATTCTGCCTGGAGATGCCAGCACCATCTGCCATCGTCTTCTAGACGTAGGGGTTGTGGATTCTTGTTGGTGTCAAAACCCTAGCAATCCTAGAATGCCCTTGACTTCCTCGGTGAGTTTCCCTATCTGCTGAAGGTGAGGCTGGCAGTACCTTCAAATAAAGCAGTTTGCTTGAGTCCCACTTAGCCTTCGGAGTAGAGTCTGGGTTGTGGTGAGAGCAGCTCCTTGCTGGGGCAGCAGAGCACGTTCCTGTGCTGCAGGCCTGGTCCCTGCAGGGGTGGCTGCACGTGCCTGTAGGGATTGCCTTACCTGCTCAAAGCCTGGTCACGTGTTTTTCTCCCTTTAGAGAGAAGAAGATGGTGGAGATCAATTTCCTGTGTGTCCACAAAAAGCTGCGTTCCAAGAGGGTGGCTCCTGTCCTGATCCGGGAGATAACCCGAAGGGTTCACCTGGAGGGCATTTTCCAAGCTGTTTACACTGCTGGGGTCGTATTACCAAAGCCTGTGGGCACCTGCAGGTGACAGTCCTCCCGCAGGCCCTGGGGTAGTGCGTGTCCGAGTGGTGGAGGAGCTGTGTCACTGGCGGTCACATCTCTGCCTCAGCCCAGTGCCCAGGAACATCTTGCTTCTCTGGTGTCTGATAAGAGGGGCTGTGAGTACCCACAGGAACGGGGGAAGCATGGAGGAGGGCAGGCTGGAGAGTACGTCATGCCCGTCCCAAAGGCATTGGCCATTCTCAGCTGCTGTTCATTCCTCCATTTGGAAAGAAGAGGGCAGTCTGCTATGGTTTTGTTTTGGTTTTTAAGGACAAGCCCAAATCTGGATTTTTATGGCAAGTGTCCGAAAATTATAAATGGTTGGCTCAGTTTTGTTTTGAATATTGTGTCGGCCAAAGAGCGCATGTCTGATCCCCGTGTGACCCAAGGAGAACCTCTGAGTCAGAAAGTTGTTTGAAACAATCAGAGTCTGTGCCTGAGAACTTCAGAAGTAAAAGCACCAGGCAAGTGCCGCAGAGGAGTGGGGAGGAGGCTAAACATTCGCAAGAACTGTAAGTCCTTCACGTCGCTCCCATTGACTAGGCTCCAGGAGTGGGGCGTGCTCTTCCCAGACAACTACTGTAACAAGGGTTGCTTTTGAAATTGAGAAAGAAAAACAGGGAGAAAGAGAATCCTGGAAGAGCTCTGGCGCCTCCACATTCGCTGCAGGGTGAAGGGTGTTGGAGAGCAGGGCAATGCCACCGGCTCAAGAGATGTGTGTCTCTTGTGCCACCTGCTGGCCATCGGGGGCTCTCCATGCCCTTGTCTTTTTATTTATTTATTTTTTTTGGTACATTGCTTTGCCGTTTTATTTTGTAAATTTATCTTTATTGTTGGAAATAGTCATTGTTCTCTTATGGGACGTGCCTGAATCCTCTGAGGACAAGACATTTGTGTTCCCACAGGTACTGGCATCGGTCCCTAAACCCACGGAAGCTGATTGAAGTGAAGTTCTCCCACCTGAGCAGAAACATGACCATGCAGCGAACCATGAAGCTCTACCGACTGCCAGAGGTCAGCGGTGCCCCAGGGCGGTGGGCCAGGGGCAAGAGAGGATCGAGGAACAAGGCTTTGGGTTGGGGGAGAGGTCGTAAAACGAACTCAACCCATAGTTTCCAGACTCCCGACTTGCCATTTCCGTTGCTTTCTGTCACCTATCGCAAGGGCTTTATTTTAGTTTGACTTCCTCAGTTCGCCTGCACCTGAGCTAGCTTCTCTGTTGATGGGCTCAGAAAAACACTCTTTTCTGCAATTTTAGCCTACCTGTGCTTAAATAGAAAGACAAGTCCACTCCCTGAACTGCGCTGCCTCCCAGAGCCCAGTGTAACTAAGCCAGAGTGTCTGCTGCCCCCTCTGCCAAGCCAGGTAGAGGACGGAGGACCTGGGCTGTGAGGGAAGCCCGGAGTTCTAACTCCAATGTCCCATCCAGACTTTGCCATCCCCGGAGTGAGCTCGCTTTCTGTTCTGGGCCTCGATTTGTTTCCCAGCAAAGCACGTGTTCATGCTGCCCAGGTGCACCTGGCTTCAAGGTCCTAATGGCTCCTCCGATGGCTTCTGTTCCCTCAGGCCTCTTCCAGGCAGCGTCACAGTTACTGGGCGTTTGCTTATGAGAGGGCTGCCTGCCTGAACCTGATTAAGCCACTCAAATGGGTTAATCACCCTGGGATCACGCTAACCCATCACTGGCTTGGGGTCATTCGTGTCCCACTTTGAGGTACTGTTGCAGCAGTTAGACACTGTCCAAAAGAAGCAGATTCGGGGCTGCGTTTCAGTTATTAAGACAGAGTTATGCTAATTTCTAGGTAGTTGGAGAGCGTTCTTAAGGTGTGCAGCAGCCAAAGAATGCCTCTGGGTCTCCCCGCCTTGGCTGAGGAGCCTCAGCATGACTGCTCAGGGTCCCTGTGGAAGCTGCCCTGTAGAAACACGTCAGTCACTGTTCCCCAGCAGCATCAGGATTAGCAAGGAATTTCAGCGGCAATACCAGCACTGGGAAGCAGTTACGACAGGCAGGGCCTGCAGTACATAAATTGTAACTCCACCCTGTTTTCAGGTTAGGCTGACCCACCTTTACAGACCGAGTCTTTGGGAATCGTCTCTCAGCCCCAGTGTAACTTCAGAGCATCACGTGGCTTCGTTCCGCTGAAGCCTTCTTTTCTGTTGAGGTTAAATTCCGGGAAATCAGTGCTTTTCTTCTGAATTTAATTTGCATGAGTGTTCTGTGAGGGGATTGCTAGTGCCGTGGCGTCCAAGTGGACAAGACAAGCACCCAATACAGATCTGGGCCCGGGGGTTCCACACTGCCTGCAGCTGAGAGCCAGTCTGTGAGGTGCTCTACGCCTACAGGAGGGAGACAAGTATAGGACGAGATCCCGTTCAGTGGCAGGAGGTGGTGAGGGCTCAGAGGAGAGGAGCCAAGAAAGTCTTCATTGAAGACCAGGAGCAGCATCGCGTGGTCAGGGTTTTCCTCCATCTTGGCAGTTGGCATTTTGTGTTGGGTAATTCTCTGTCATGGCGGCTGTCCCGGGCAGCATGTAGGATGCTTCAGCAGCATCCCTGGCTTCTGCCCATCAGATGCTAGTAGTACCTCTCCTGCTAGTTGTAACAACCGGTGGTGTCAGATGTCCAGGGCAGGGAGCCAGGGAGGCAGACTTGTCTGTGGAGAACCACTGAACTAGAGGGACAGAAGGCAGGCACAACAGCCAGCCGATTCAGGGCTAGATCTTGTGCTCTGTGTTGGGGAGTTTGGAACAAGGGAGGGGTGTGGTGGGTTGTGTTTCTTAGGAAGACGGGCATATGGATAAGAGATTGAAGCCACGGCTTTAACTAGGAGGGAAGGGGCCAAAAGACCCTGGAGAAGCAAGACTTGTGCCTGTGGATATGGATAGTGGGAGAGAGGGGTTGCCGAGGGTGACCGAGGATTCTGTGTGAGGGCCTGGGTGGATAGATCCGAAGTCGGGTGACAAGGGAGAGACATTGACGTTTCTGGCACCTGTAGGACCTGAGAGGAGTCAGGATGCTCACAGTCAGCACATCTGATGCTGTTTTGTCTCTTTTCCTTCCAGTCCCCCAAAACAGCTGGACTGCGACCAATGGAAAAAAAGGACATTCCAATAGTTCACCAGCTCCTCACCAGGTACCTGAAGCAGTTTCACCTCACGCCAGTCATGAGCCAGGAGGAGGTGGAACACTGGTTCTACCCCCAGGAGAATATCATCGACACTTTTGTGGTGGAGGTGAGTGAGGAGGGGTGTTCCGGGCCTCTGACCATTCACAGAGCGGCATCCTCTCAAGTGCTAGGTTTCCTGGCCTCGGCAACGGGAGAACCGATGGATGGGCATGTTGGCACCCTAGACTTGCCGACCCTCCGTGCTCGCCCCTCCCCTAAAGATGGAGCTGTAGTTTGCATTTGCTAAAATGATCCCGCTGGCCTTGCTGTGAGCCTTCTCGCTTCACCGTCCCTAATCCCCATTGGTGACCAAGAGCACTGAGCCCCTCTTAGTCAGGTAAGCCTGCAGCCCTTGCCTGTCGTGGCTTGAGGTTGTGCTGGTCAGACATTGGGATCACACTTCAGGGGAACGTGAGCCACGAGAAGTCTCTGGGGAAGCGCAGGCCAGGAAAGAGCTGACAGACCCAGCCGCGTTCTAGCCTGGATTTTCCTTCTGGCTCTGTCCTCAGGTGCCCCAGCCAGTGGACTTTCTCCTGCCTGCGTATTCTGTTTCAGTTTCCTCCCAGTTGTTCAGGGGGGCAGAGCTGCCTGCGGGTGACGTGAGAGCGAGAGAACACCGTTTTGTTCCCAGCCTGCGGGATCCCTGTGCGTGTGTGACATTGCCTCCTTTTGCTGTCCTCCCTTCAGAATGCAAATGGCGAGGTGACAGATTTCCTGAGCTTTTATACGCTTCCCTCCACCATCATGAACCATCCAACCCACAAGAGTCTAAAGGCTGCTTATTCTTTCTACAACGTTCACACCCAGACCCCTCTTCTAGACCTCATGAGTGACGCCCTAGTTCTCGCCAAAACGGTGAGGAGCGGACTGGAGGGAGGGTAGCTGTGTGGGGCCGTGGCAGTGGAATGTGGTGAGCACAGCGCAGGGATGGAGCAGACCGTGGGCCAGGAGCTTGTCCTCTTGCCCTGCGTGGGGAGGAGCCCCGCAGTCCTCAGGCAGCAGCTAGAAACTAGGAGGGAGCAAGGAGCATCCACATGAAGTGAAGGCATTGAACTCCTCCTAATTTATTTCAGTGAGTGTCGTCCTCACGGGAGGCGCTGCCGAGGAGCCTGAATAGCCAGGCCTACTCGGGGAGGACAGGGGCCTCCCTACGACTTCCCAGCGTGGGAGTG
Organism: Murina feae; assembly: GCA_004026665.1. Lineage (NCBI taxonomy): Eukaryota > Metazoa > Chordata > Mammalia > Chiroptera > Vespertilionidae > Murina > Murina feae. The sequence continues at coordinate 24,021 of PVJC01005935.1, read as the reverse complement.
GGGAGATTGGTCTCTGTCGTGGTGAGTCATCGGAGCACTGGCTGTAGAGCATGGCGGAGGGGCCCAGGTGTCTCATTCCCAAGAAGTTGTCCTCAGTCAGTCCTTCATGATGGCTTCTGCCTGCAGGGAGCCCAGCCCACTGTGGGGCAGCTAGACCAGCGGTCGCCAACCTTTTCGGACCTTGCGGACCACCGGTTGGCGACCGTTGAGCTAAATGATGGACAGTCCAGTCCCTGCCCTGGGAGAGCTTCTGGTCAAGGTGGTGAGGTGTTGGAAGTATCTTCATCACAGTCGCAAAGCAGCACATCAGGTGTTCTGAAATCACAGCTGTGCACTGAAGGCTGAGTTGAGGTGTCCAGGGAGTGAGGGAGCAGTGCAAGTGCCGACAGGAGCTCGCTTCTCCAGGAAGGGGTTCCGGGCTTGGTCTCCAGAGAGGACTGTGGAAGTTAGTATTTCAGGGACGAGCGACAGGAACAATGAGGACGCTGTGCTTGGAGGCTCACTGAGGAGAGGCAGGTAGGATGGCCTCAGTGTCCTGAGAACCACACCAGCGAGCAGGGCTCTCTGGAGTTGGAATTCAACAGGAAGCAGCCAGAGCTTCGGAGGAAGATGGCTCTGTGGCCGCCTGTGGGACGGTTCTGACAGGATAGACAAGCGCAGGAAGGGGAGGCGGCTTTGACCCCCCCTCACCTGTGCGCTTGCTCCTGCCGCTGTGCAGAAAGGGTTTGACGTGTTCAACGCACTGGATCTCATGGAGAACAAGACCTTCTTGGAGAAGCTAAAGTTCGGCATCGGGGACGGCAACCTGCAGTATTACCTTTACAATTGGAAGTGCCCCAGCATGGGGGCAGAGAAGGTATGTAAGCTACAGGGCGTGGATCGGGGACCCAGCACCAGTCTGGGCCCTTGTTAACTGGTGCTTGGCCCCCTGAAAAGCCCCCTCCCTCTAATGGCCAGACTAGTGTGAGGGTGGCAGAGGGGATGGGCTCCAGAGCCACAGAAGCAGGCAGGTTGTCTCCAGCTTCTCTTCCCACCAGGTGAGTCACTTCCGTCGGCTGGGGGCAGGGCACTTGGGACTCCCTCAGGGAACCCTGCAAGTGAATTGCCCACTGTTAGCTAGGAAGGTTAGAGTCTGAGGGTCGAGGACTTTTTCCTTGCCTGGGTTGCTGCCCTCATCCCGGCCCTTCTTCCACCCACCTCGGCCCTTCTTCCTCCACCAGCTCCAAAGGGCAGCCCAGGGCCATGGTGTGGTCAGCAGTTAAAATAACTGCTGGACAGGGGCCTGCTGACCAGTGCTGAGACGCTGGCAGCTGCTCTCCGTAAAGGACGTGGTAAATGTGTAAAGGTTGAACGTGAGCCTCGGCTCGCTGTGCGTCTGCTCCCACAGCCAAGCAGCACTGTGGGCTCAGCCGTTTGGCACTTCAGGTCCGTGGGGAAGTGGGAGAGGTTCAAACAACTGTCAACTCAACTCTGCCTCTCCGATTGGCTCTCCTAGGTTGGGCTGGTGTTACAGTAACCAGTTGCCAGTGAGATTCTGGATAAAGCCACTGAGAATTCAAACCAGGAAATGGAATCCCACCACTTGTTGGTCCAATTTTCACAAACGGGAGAATCCCTGGCAAAGGGAACAGAAGTGAACCGGCTTAACCAAACCGCCACTGAACTTGACAATTGTTTTGCGATGGCGTAGGCTGCGTGATGTCACCTCTGGCTGTGTCTCTGGTCTCCCTGATTTCCAGTTAATCACATCCTTATGCAGCCATGATCAAGGGAATGTAACTGCTGAAAACTAGCTCGTGATTGGCATATGATGGAGTTAACGGGTGAATAATAAAAGTATATATTATATATATAAATATTTTAAATATCTTTCATGTTCCAAATGTACAAGGATGTTCGGTCTCTAATGAAAAGCTGAATCCAGATCATTCCTGAAAATTAGAATCAAGGACAGTGCCAGACGTACACATTGCTACCGTGAATTGTTCTCTCCTGAAAGCAGGCATTGGCTTTTCCTGCGGCAGCAGGAGAAAGAGGATGTGGGCAATTCCGTCCAGTTCCCCTTCTGAACTGGCTGGAATGATTGGCTTCGAGAAGGCAGAGTGAGGTGGAGGGCCTGTGCCAAGCTGTGGGGAGGGCCTGGATCCCACAGACTGCAGGAGGGGTCCTGCGTGGAGCCAGGCCTGCTTGGAGGCCTTCCTGCAGACCCGGGCCTTGTCTGCATTCAGAAATGGCGGTGGTGATGTGTGGAAGCAGATTCGTTAAACGAGTCCCTCCTCCCACCCACTGGGCCTGCCCCCTGGTGGAAGTCACCCTGCCAGCTCTTCAGCCAGCTGCTGCCAATCTTACAGGCAGGAGTCCCCCATGAGGTTGTTGTTCCATTCCCAGGGGTGACTGGAAGTTTGAAGGGGACCTTTGACCTCCTTGTAGCATTTAGGACTTTGTGGAGACCATGTCAGTGCAAGGCCTGGTTAGCTCATCTTAGAGCAAAGAGCCAGCACCCTCACGCCCCCAGGGTGGCTGGGCAAGGATCGTGTGGGTTCCCAGCCCCTGGTCTGTGCTTTCCAGCCCATTGGCCGTCTCTTGTGCTCCTTCCAAGACAGCCTGCAAGGAATGGCAAGGAGCGGCGGTTCGACGCCAACCTGAACTTGACAGACAGGATTTCCTGTTGCCGTTGTCTGAGCGTGGTGTCCACTGATGATGTCAGTGGATTTTTGTGGTGGTGGTGATGATGGTTTATTGATGCTGCCAGTTCCCCACAGTAGTGGGACCTCTGGTCACATGGCTGGCTGTGTAGGCATTCCTGTTCCTCACGTGTGCTCAGCCAACGTTGGGCTTAGGGAGGATTTGGCTGGAATTGTCAGCAACCACATCCAGGTTTATGTATGAATTTTGCTCTAGGAGAAAGGAAGTGGGTGGATAATGTGTGAGGGCTTCCTGGCTGCTTTCACCTCTTGGCTACTTGTAGGGGAAGGAAGTCTTAGCCAGGAGGCCAGACTCAGTGTAGTCTCACCAGCTGCAGCCATGCTTTGCAGGCTAGCAGAGCTGTTTGAGGCTGTGGGTTTGGGTAAGGTGGGCCAGAGGTTCACTCTGCTGTCTCCAAAGCTGGAAGAATTCCTGTGCTTGCGATCGGGGCTGTGCCACCTGCTGAAATGTTGCCTGCTCTTGGGAGACTGAACTGGGTTTTCATCAGGCCTCTGGGCGCCTCCCTTCTCCTGTTGTCCCTGCTCTGCAGCCTGCAGGCACCAGGGATCATGACTGGCCTTTGACTCCTTGACTCCAAGACACCGAGACCAAAGAAGCTGCTGTCCTTAGCAAGGTGTTCCCTGCGTCCCGCAGACAGGAGGGGTCAGAGAGGTGGAGGCTTGCCTTACAGCTTCTGAGACATCAGCCACAAGGCCCTGAGCCCCTGAGCAGCTCGCCCAGCGCAGGCTCCTAAGGATATCAAAGAACACAGTGCCAGCCCTCTTACCTGGGCAGGACCTGAGACGCTCTCTGTCTGGGCCAAGTCCCAGCCTGACTGCCTCTGGAATGTGGGGTGCACAACAGCCCCTGGAATTTGCCTGGGTTGACCCAGGTCATGGAATGGAAGCTGAGGCCTGTGGCTGCTCTGGAAGAAACAGATCTCCTGGAAAGACCTCAGTGTCTCCCACCAAAACCACGTGGCCCTCCTTGGACTCTGCTGTCACTCATGGTGGGGACCCTGCCCACCCTCAGCACCGCCACGAGGTCTTCAGGAGTTGGCTCAGTGGCTGCTGCTGGCCTCCTTTTTGTCCAGACGGTCCCCAGGCTCTTCACTCAACCCCTTCCAGGACTTAGGTCAGAGAGCCACTGTTTGGGAATCCAGGCCTCCTCACAAGCAGCTTGCAGGATGGTGGGGCCATGGCTGGCTAGAACCAAACAAAGGACGGACCTGGGACCTGCCTCCGGCAGCTGCTATTGGAGAGCCTCCGCGTGGCCCTCATACTCTGTGCCGACTCCACTCCTTGCTGACACTGGGCTTTTGGACACTCGTGTTTCTATATGTTTATCTCCTGCCTTTGGATTGACTCTGCATTTGATCCCCGACTCCCTGGCAAATCCCCGTGGCCTCCCTGTCTGTGTAGGGAGAGAGCTGGATAGAAAAAGCAGCCTCGGTTCTGGGTTGAGGTCTGTAAGGGCTTGTTAGCCCACACATGCCTGCATTCAAAGACCCTAATGTCTGGTTTGAAGGCCGGCCCACACCGAGCCACTTCAACACCTAGGTTTATGGAAAATGTCGGCCTTTTCTACATCTCCCATCTGACTGCCAACCCCCCCTACTTGCTGGCTCACTGCAGCCCGAGGGTGGGTGTCCCAGTTGTCTTTAATTCTTTGCTCCAAGATGACCAGCATTTAACCAACCCAAGGGGTGTCCCGAAGGCCTGGATAGCTTCCGGTAGCTGCAGTCTAGGAGAGGGTGAAGGGCGGTCAGACCAGGGGAGGGGGCAGGTTTGTATTTGGTCGGTGCCCACCTGCCCCAGACAGGTGGCCCAAGGCTTCAGTTTTGCCTGCTGCAAAGTGAAAGCAGGCCTGCAGACACTGTCCCTGGGAAGGCTTTGTGGGACAGTTTCATTCAGTGAAACACAAAATATTGACTGACTGCAGGTGCTGCATGTTGGAACAGGGAAGGGGGAGGCCTTACCGTTTTGTCTTAGCTTTTCTCTGGGCTGTGGGAGGCACCCATTTCCAGGGCGGGGGAAGAAATACCAAATGCATTGTTCCGCTTGATACAGCTCACTTGTTTCTAATAAAAGCAGCAGCTGAATAAAACCTTCTGCCCTCCTGGTTTTGCTGTGGACAGCAAGTAGCCGTGGAACCGATGGCAGCCCCAGCTTGGCTAGAGCGCCCTCTCTCCCTGAGTGGCAGTGTCCCGCAGGAAAGGCTGTCGTGATCACAGCACTGGGCAACTTTTGAAGACTCATGGCAAGGCTGCCCCCTTTCAGGGCAAACTTGACTCCTTTCCGCAGTCCTCTCAGGCGCCAGCGAGGAGCCAGTACTGACCCAGCTTCACTCGGTGTAAGAGGAGCAGCTGGGCTCTGTGCCAGCCAGTGCCAGGCTCCCACAGCTGGGAGCAGGCGGGCCCCTTCGGTCAGGGTCAGCAGTGGCTCCTCTGACTCGGCCCGATGCCACATCTTTCCTTCTGGCCCTTTCCAGGGGTCTGTTGTGCCACCAGGGGTGCTTTTAGCACTCCAGGTCACCAGGCCCCGCTGCCCACCTGCTGAGCCAGCTTCCATCCTCGTCTCTTCCTGTGGAGCTTGTCGTTCACTCCCCGGCCCAAGCTCCTTCCAGACCCCCATAGCTGGTGCCTCAGCCCTTTCCAGGGAACCTGGACCCTGAGCTGCCTCCAGGGACTGCTCGCAGGCTCTGCCCGTGCTCAGTGTTAGGGCTGTTGCCTGAGTCCACATTTCTTTCTTTCTTTTTTTTTTTAAATATATTTTATTGATTTTTTACAGAGAGGAAGGGAGAGGGACAGAGAGTTAGAAGCATCGATCAGCTGCCTCCTGCACACCCCCTACTGGGGATGTGCCCACAACCAAGGTACATGCCCTTGACCGGAATCGAACCTGGGACCCTTGAGTCCGCAGGCTGACGCTCCATCCACCGAGCCAAACCGGTCAGGGCCCGAGTCCACATTTCACCCTCCAAGGCCACCTTTCTGACTGGTTTGCTCTGAACTCTGTCATCTGTTGTCTGCACACTCTCCCAGTATCTCTAGAGTAGCCCAGAGCAGCCGCTGCCTCCAGCCTTCATCTAAAAGTCTGGTTGGCTGGTGGAAGGTGAGCCCCAAGTCTGGGATTTGTCTACCCCACTGAGCCTGGAAAGGGGGATCTGTCTGGGGCCCCTCAGAGTCCAGTTCCCATCCCCTTTAGAGCCGTAACAGTTCTGTTCTAGCAGCTTACCCATCTGCCTCCCCTTTCCAGGCCCCTCCAAGGGTTGGTGGGGCAGCTTGTGATTGGTGTCCTCACAGTCTGCCTGCAGCACCCCCTGGCAGTCGGACAAATCCCAGCCCTGCTGGGGAAGAGGCCCAAGGGACTAGCCCATCCTCCTCAGGGCCCTGTGCCTCGTGCTCGCGGTGGCAGTGATGAAGGAAGCTGCTGCTTTATTTTTTTAGTCTTGTTCTGCGCTCTCGGCGCTGCTGTGAAATGAGCTGAAGACCTACTTCTCAGTCCCCAGGGCTCCCAACCTCAGCTCCCTTCTTGCTTTCACAAGGGAAGGGAGCTCATGTTCAAAAGCTGGAGAGAAGAGCCCAGGAAAACCTGAGGAGGGACCTTGGTGGGGGGAGGCAATGTCGGGGGGGGGGGGGGGGGGGGGGGGGGGGGGGGGGGGGGGGGGGGGGGGGGAGACCGTGGCTGGACTCCTTTCAGGGGCAGGGGCTGAGAGTTCGCATGTCCTGCTCCCCAGGTCTCCTGGCAGTAGCAGGCCTGGCTCTCGATAAATCACAGTGGAAGGTGCCCGCCTCTTGAGTCCTCGGCCATCTCAGGTGCAGGGCAGAGCCTCCCTGTTCTGCAGGAGGCACTGAGGCAGCCTCAGCACCAGGCTGGACGGCACACCACTGCCCTCCACTCTAGAGGCCTCACCGCCACACGCAGCTGTGTCCAGGGGGTCAGTCGGGCCCTCGGGAGTGCTGGACTCGGATGTGGACAAAGATGGTGGCTGGCGACAGCGAGGCCCCGTCCTTGGAAAGCAGGTGGATGTGGCGGTACCCTGTGGGGAGGTGGCCAGGCATCAGCTTTGCTGCCCGTCGCCCTGCCCACATCCCCTCCCTGGGGGCTGGGCCCGCTTGGGCCTCACTCAGCGCAGGTGAGCAGCGTCTGTGGGCCCGGGATCTCTCCCCCGTCCCCACTGACCTTGCTTCAGGCTGGTGAGAGGCAGTGTGAACTGGCCCACAAAGTCATTGGGGGACGCGGTGTCATAATCTTCTACCACAAACCGGACCAGCACCAGCTCTGGAGCCCGCAGCTGGAACTGCAGGGTCTGCCCCCAGCGGGGGTTGAAGCCTAGGGCACCAACAGGGATGGTGGTTGGAGCCAGCAGGGCCTCTGCCCTGCACGTCCCTGCACTCTGCCACCCCCACCTCCGCAGCAGGCCCACCCACCGTTGTTAAGCACGTAGTTGGTCTCCTTTCGAGCACAGTCCGTGGGCACCCCGTGGATCTCAACACGCACCAGGGGGTCCACAATGGAGCTTGGCTTCTCGGCGTTCAGCTTGGGCAACTGCTGTGCAGTCAGCACCTGCGGGGCATGAGGAGCTTCAGCCTGGCCCCGCCTGGGGCCCCTGCCTGCCCTGCCCACCACGCAGTCCCCAGGCCTCCGCCATCTTCCTCCACTTCGGGCTGGTGCCCTCAGATTAGCCAGCTCTGAGCCCAGGGTAGGGCATGGCCCAGGCTGCTAACCTGGATGGTGAGAGTAGTTCTGGGGGGTCCAGGGCTCTCGGGGTCAAAGTTTGTGTCAGGCTGCCGCAGGCAGGCAGGTTTCAGGACGTAGCCGCACTGCCCGTTGATGAGGAAGCGCCCAGCATTGAGGTCCATCTCATAGCCTGGCGTCTGGAAGTTCAGGGCCACTGTGGACACAGCGGGGTCAGGATGGGCTCTTAGTGGCCCTCCCCTCGCCGCTGTCTCAGGGGCCTCACTGCCCTCTCCTCCACACAACCCTGTAGGTGCAGAACTAGCTCCTCTCCAAAAGGCCCAGATCTGGGCAGTGCTGCTGTGCCTACTATGACGTGGTGGGGAGGGGGTGGGTGTGTCATGGCAGCCGGGCAATCTAGACTCTATTGTCACCTCGTATCTCTCTTTTCTTTTTTATTGATTACAGAGGAAGAGAGAGGGAAGAAAGATAGAAACATCAATGATGAGAGAAAAATCATTGATCGCTGCCTCCTGCACAGCCCGCACTGGGGATCGAGCCCAAAACCTGGCATGTGCCCTGACCGTGAGTGACCTGGTTCACAGGTCGACACTCAACCACTGAGCCCCTCCAGCCAGGCAACCTGGTATCCCTTGAGGCTGGAATGTGGGCCTGAAGGGGGGCATATTAGAGACGCCTCCACCTGCAGGGCCAGACCTGGGCCAGAGCTCAGGCCTGAGGTTCCTACACCTACCCCTCAGGGACCACACTCCCCTGCCTTGGGCTCAGCATGGGATTGCCAGGGGTATGTGTGTATGTATGTATGCATGTATGTATGTGTTAAAGGGGTGCGTGGGGGTGGAGATTTCTAACTTCTACCTTCATAAAATATGGGAGACTTTTACATTGTCAGGAACAAATGAGCCCGGCCAGTGTGGCTCCGTGGTTGAGTGTTGACCCAGGAGCCAAGAGGTCACAGTTTGATTCCCGGTCGGGGCACATGCCTGGGGTGCTGACTATCCCCAGTGTGAGGTGTGCAGGAAGCAGCTGACCAATGATTCGCTCTTATCATTGATGTTTCTATCTCTCTCTCCCTCTTCCTTCGTCTCTGAAATCAATAGAAATATATATTTAAAAAAAGAACAAACAAGCCTGATTTGTGTTTTCTCACCCTGCTCACAAGTTTTTAATAAATGTTGTTATCAACAAAACGCTGTTTTCCACCTGGTAAGCTGTTTGGCCCCATCACTGCTGGGCCTGCTATGACGCCCCACCGGCCACCCCGCAAAGCACCCGGCCCACTGCCGGCTCTGCAGCCACTCACCCAGCTGACAGCCCGCGTTCCACATCTCCTGGGGGCTGTAGTTGGCCGAGTTCATCCGAAGCCCCAGTGGGTAGACACGGGTCAGTTGCCGGGTATTGTGCCTGACAAAGCTGTTACCTGGTGGGGAGTTCGGTGGTTTTGTGACAAGCTCCTGGGGTATCCCTCCCCTGGCATCAGGGGCTGCAACCCCAATCCAGGGACAGGCTGGGAACTGGCTGGATTTCCATTCCCGCTTCCCCTGCCCCAGCTCCCCTTCTCTCTGACACAGTGGGTGTGGGAACCTCACGAGGAGGTTACTGAAGTCCAGGGAAGGGCAGGGACCGCTCCCACAGCCCTGCACTGCACCCCAGCCCCAAATCCCCACGTTCCTGACTCAGCACATGGAACACCTGGCCCCAGGCTGACATCCTGTGTGTCATGACTCGTCCCACACACCCCTCCAGCCACACTGGCTTCCTGGAACCCTTCCTGTGTGTCATGCCTCCAGGCCTGGGTGCAACCTGCTCCTCCTGTCTGGACACCCCTTCTCCCTGGTTGCCTGGCGGCTTCCTCCTCACCCGTCCATCAAGTGTCTTCTCGGGCCTCACCTGCTCAGCAGTCTTGCCCTGATCTCACCCCCTTGTGCTGGACTCCTGCAGCCCCTCCCTGTCCTGGCCCAGCTGATCACCCCGCATCACAGTTACCCAGCTCCGTGTGGCCCATCACTCGGCTGTGCGCCCTCTTCCCTGGGCCCTCTCCCTGCATACCAGGCCTGGTACTCTGAGACCCTCTCTGGGGTCTTCCTGACCTCTTTACCGCCTCCCCCCCCCGCCAAAGCCTTTCAATCTCCTTTCCAGGCCAACTTCAGGAGCCTCCCCCAGATCCTACAGGCCCCCACTGGCCTCCTGCCCCCAGATGCCAGCTATCCTGGCTCCTACCTGCCTCTCGAATGAGCTTCTTGGCCTTGCGCTCGCTGAGGGAGCTGACCTGGTAGGGTTGGGGTGGGACGGGGGCAGGGCGCAGGGTCCGAAGGCGCGTGGCACAGCAGTACACGGCCAGGGCCGACAGTTCTGGGGAGATCTGCTTGGCCTAGGAGATAAGCCTTAGAGGTCCCTCTAGTCGAAGCCCCGGCTCCTCCCTTGCTTCCCTTCACCACCTGCCCAGTCCACCCCACTCACCTGCCGCTTCTGCTCTGCAGCCTCTACCCTCTCTTCTTCCTCCTCCTCTTCCTCATCCTCCTCCCTGTCCGACAAGATTCGACCATCCTCGTTGCGAGCAGCTGGCAGCTTCTTCCCCTTCACCAGGACCCGGCCCTTCAGCTGCTGTAGAGACCAACATGGAAGGGTTAAGCCCTCTCACCCCTGTGTCAGCCGATTGGTTAGTCATTCAACCACCACTGTTGAGAGGTTGGCGGGGGGCGGGGGGATGAGGAGAAGGAAAGGATACACAAAGATGAGTGGCTTCTAATAGAAGAACAAACAAACAAAGAGGAAACAACCCAAGAGGTCATCACCAGGGCATTGGCTAAGGAGGTCCCTCCAAACATGAGACCCTACAGGGCGGCTCAGGATCGAAAGAGAAGTCGCTCTCCAACAAAGACCCACCTGAAAGAAGTGTAGAGCATGGAATCACAGGACCCTTGTGGTGTAACATGTCAAAGAGAAGAGAGCATGGGGAGAGGTATAGATGCAGGGGAAATTCTAGAAGGACACAAACTGCTCAAGATGGCGACTTTGTGTGACATAGGACAGGGGTGAGCCATTTTCAATTGTATACACTGGCGTACAGTTCAGTTTTTGTTTACCACAGGTATGTTATCTTCATGCTAATAAAAGATCAAATTGCACACACACCAGGGTGAGTCAACATTTTTGGCATATTTGGGCTGGGGAGTAGGAGGAGGGTCAGGAAGGAGTGCAGATCCTGAGGGGGCAGATCAAATGCTCTGGGGTTTGGAAGAAAGGAGGCAGGACCTCCTCTGGTGAGAATGCTGGGAAGTTCTGAGGGCCACAGGAAGAGGCAGTTTAAGCTACACGAGAATTATAAGCAGGTGGCGCTGGGCGAGCCAGATGCCAACCAAGACCTTCGAGGAGGGACTGGCTGAGCTTGCAGGGATTCTGTGGGCAGTGAGCAGAGCAGGGAGGTCAGGGCCAGGTCACAGAAGGCTAAATGCCAGGAGAGAGGGTGGGGGGCGGGTCTAGTCAAAGATGGACAGCAGGACACTGATAAGACCACGGGGTGGAAGATGTCAGATGAAGGCAGGAGCAGGGGGAGGTTAAGGCAGAGAGAGGTGAGGGGTCCTGAACAGGGAAGTGGCATGAGCAGGGGTGGATGGTGGAGCCCAGACAGACCCTTCCCCACCTACACTGAGGCTCTGGGAGCATCACCTCTGGGGATGGCAGCTCTTCAGGGTTCTGGGTGTCCAGTGCCTGTGTCACCAGCATGTCTCCCAGGATGGTGCGGAGGTGGCAGGCCATGACAGCCTGCTGTTCTAACCCACAGTGGTTCTCGAGGGATAGGATGACAGGGTATGGGGACAGCTGTAGGGGAAAAGGCAACAGCTCAGAGTCACTCACCCCTTCTTTCCTCCTCCCGTCCCAACCAGAACCCCTACTATGTGCAGCCCCAGCTCCTTCAGGACAGGCAGGCCAAACCAGGGCCCTGGAGAGCCCACTGCGGGGAGGGAGGAGACTGAGTCAGTAGGATGTGGGACACATGCTGGGTGGGGCCACCTGTACCCTGAGGGGCAGAGGTCAGATATGGGGCCTGGGGAAGGGGTGGACTGTCTGGGAGGCTGAGGGCAGCTGCAGGAATGGTTTTCTTTGATAAATGCTTTTTTTTTTTTAATATATTTTATTGATTTTTTTACAGAGAGGAAGGGAGAGGGATAGAGAGTTAGAAACATGGATGAGAGAGAAACATCGATCAGCTGCCTCCCGCACACCCCCTACTGGGGCTGTGCCCGAAACCAAGGTACATGCCCTTGACCAGAATCGAACCCGGGACCCTTCAGTCTGCAGGCCGACACTCTATCCACTGAGCCAAACCGGTTAGGGCATGATAAATGCTCTTGATATGTTAATGGATTGACCATGTCATTAGTATGCAAACTCCCCCTTCCCCTCGTCATTTGTTGGTGGTAAGATTTGTGTAGCTTGACTAAAATTGCAGTTTTATGTAGACACCATAGTATGCTAAGCTTCTCTCTCTCTCTCTCTCTCTCTCTCTCTCTCTCTCTCTCTCTTCTTTCTCTCTGGTTTCTCTTTATGGCTTCCTCTTTGGCAACAATAATTAAAATGTCCTTCCCTCCTGCAAAGTTTTCTTCTGGAAATTCTGAGATTTTATTCTACCCAACTAGCCGGCTGTCCCAGCAGCACCTGGTCAGGGAGGGAGTCTCCGGGCAGGTTTCTTTTGGACGGACTGTGGGGGGCTGGGCTCACCGTGAAGGCGTGGTCACGCACGGCCTGGACCACATCTCGGAAAAGGATCTTGGAGGTGAGCGTGTGGCCATGGTAGATGACGGGCTCCCCTCCTGGCCCCTCCCAGCAGTCCAGCTCCACACAGCGGCATCCCTGGGCGAAGGCTCTGTGGACAGACGGGCAAGGTGTCCTGTGGGTGGCACAGATCAGGGAAACAGACAGGTGGGCCCCAGGAAGCCCAAGTGGGAGCTGAGCCCAGGTACCTAACGTAGGCCTCAGTGCTGCTGAGCCCCCCGATCTGGGAGTCGGTCAGATAGGTGTTGTGGGAGGAGGAGATGAAATAGTGGGCGAGAGGCTGGTCCATGTCCTGGTACATGCACGTGTGGGCCGGGTTCAGGGCGTCCCCCTCTGGTGACAACAGGTACATCATGAAGCCATCCAGTGTCATCAGCTCGTGCTGCTTGGCTGCAGGGAGGGGCAGAAGATGGCATCAGGCCACACAGGGGACCCCCCTGTCCAGCCCCAAATGCTCCCAAAGCTCACTCCACTTAGTACCGATGAGCACCTGCCTACTGGTTGCACTCAACAAAGTTATGCCATTTGCCATTTCATCTCCAGCCAGACCCTGTGAGGAAGATGCATTACTATGTCATTTACAGATGTGGCAGCTGAGTCTGGGGTTGGTGAGATAACCTACTCAAGATGGCACCTGCAGCCCTAACTGGTTTGGCTCAGTGGATAGAGCGTCGCCTGTGGACTCAAGGGTCCCAGGTTCGATTCCAGTCAAGAGCATGTACCTGGGTTGCAGGCACATCCCCAGTAGGGAGTGTGCAGGAGGCAGCTGATCGATGTTTCTCTCTCATCCATGTTTCTAACTCTCTATCCCTCCCCCTTCCTCTGTAAAAAAATCAATTCAAAATATATATTTAAAAAAATACATAGCACCCACAGCGAGTAATAGCAGAGCCCACTTGTCTGGGAACCCAGATCTCTCCGACACCACAGCCTGGGCTGTGTCCAGCCCAACCCCTCGGTTAGACCCCCACCTGTCTCATTGAGCTCATAGGTCTGGATGAGCTGCTGGGCGTGGGCCAGCGTGGCGCTTTCCTCGCCCTGGTCCTCCAGGAACTCCAGCAGCTCAGGGGCGCTCAGCACGCGGTCCTCGCCCGAGTACCGATGGAAGATCTCCTCCAACTCCGGGCGTTTCAGCAGTCGCCGCAGAAACTCCTCGATCTCGGTCCCCTCCAGCCGCTCGTTGTTGGAGTGGTCGCACTCCTAGAAAGCAAAGGGAGACTCAGGAGGGGACACCTGGGGTGGCCTCACGGACACACCCATCATCTGCCATGGCCAGGAAAGCAAACGTCTGCCATTCACAGGTAGAGAAACAGAGCTAGTGAGGCCCCAGCCTCGCTCCAGGGCACAGAGCTGGGAACTCAGGGCTGGGATGAGCAGGAAGACCTCTCGGTTCGTGCCTGTCACTCTGGACTATGATCTGCCCTAAGAATCAAGATGTGGGAGGAGTCCTTTTTGTCCCCCCGAAAAAAAAAAGAAAAAAAAAAAAAAGATGTGGGAGGAGCTCAGTTGCTGTGACTCAGAGGTGGAGGTGCGACCTAGGAACCAGGATCCCCGCTGGGGGTCGGGCAGGAGGCGGGCGGGCGGGCAATCAATGAGTCTCATCATGGATGTTTCTATTTATCTCCCTCTCCCTTCCTCTTTGAAATCAATAAAATTATATATTAAAAAAATATGTGGGAGGAAAACTGGTGTCCCTGGGGTAGGACTGGGCTGCTGTGCTACAACCCCCTCCCATTCATGACCACCCTCAGATCCCCACGTTCACACCCAGGGTCAATGGGCAGCAAAGAACTGAGGATCCACATGCAGCCGTCGGAAGGGGCACAGGTGCCGTGGTCCTGTCTTTCAGTGTCACAGGCTGGACACGGGTCTGCCATGTGCTCTGACTGGGCCGTGGATGCAGGGCCCAACCCTGTGTGCCCCTGTCTGTGCTCCCACAAATGTGGAGGCGCCACACGGGCCACAATGGAGGAGGGTGTGCACAGGGGCCCGTGAGTCCACTCCTCCCTTTGCTCCTGTGTGCAAACCACACAGGTCACCTGTGCTAAGGGTTTTAAAGAAATGAGAACTACAGCTTCACTGCTCACTTGGGAGTGTGGGGAGGCCCAGGGTCCTCCCTGCCCCTGGGGTCTGCCTGAGGGGGAGGACAAGCTCTGGGCCAGCTCTCCCATCCTGGTCCCACAGCCTTGGGGGAGTGCATGAAGGTAAGTAGACCCAGGTGTGTCCTTTCTGCTGCAACAGGCCCCTATCGCCACGAGAGCTGGATGGAAAGGAAAAGAGATGACTCGAACGGTCAGGGGAGGACAGGGCCGAGGTGCCCACCTTGAAGAGGCGGTAGGCGTACATGTCATTCATGTCCACGTTCACCATTCTGAGCAGGCTCTTGATCTCCTTGAAGCTCATCTTACTGTCCTGGTTGGAGTCCGCCCGGTGCAGGTAGGAGTGGATCCAGGTGTGGGTGCTCAGGAAACAGCAGCAGCAGGCTGGGCACCACCCCCAGCTGGCAGGTGACTGGCAGGTTTGTCACCATCCCCTGGCCTGGGGGCTCCCCAGTGTCCCCAGTGGTCTGTGGGCTCCCGGAGCACAGCAGCCGGCTGTCCTCCGTGGAACTGAGCTCCCCAGAGCCAGGAGGCCCTGTCCCCACCCTCAGTTTTTAAGACAAAGGGGCTCGGGACTCAAGTTCAGACTATGGACCCTGGAAAGACCGGCCCACCTCCCTCCATGCCCTCCCCACCCTCACCCCCACATCAGCCCCCGGGAAAGGATATTGGTCCAGGCGCTCGCGCTGGCTCATGGCCTCCAGGCGCGCACGCAGCTTGGCCAAGCCGCGCACCCAGCGCTGCGCCTCCTCGGCGGTGGGTGCCGCCAGGTCCAGGTTCTTGCGGCGGCCCTTGAAGGCGATGGTGAGGCAGCGCCCCGGGGCGAAGGCGCCCCCGAAGCGCCGCAGGCCCTCGGACTGGTGGCCCTCGCGGACGGCCTCGATGTGCTGCACGAAGACTGCGCGGGGGGTGCCCACGCGCGGCCGGGTCAGCCGGCGGCCGGTGGGGAACTGCCGGGCCCACGCCCCGTCCCTGGCCCGCCCGCGCCTGGCCGCCCCGACTCACAGATGTGCTGCGACGGGGCGTGCGGGATGCGCCGCTGGAACCACACCGTCAGGCCGTCCTCCTGCAGCCGGTACAGCCGCTCCTTCTGCCACGTGCGCGAGCGGATCTTGCAGAGGCGGGAGCCTCGGAGCATGGCGCGCACGTCCTCATCCTCCGTCAGGCCTGCAGGGCGGGAGGCCGGGGGCATGGAGCCTTGCCCTACCGGGACCTCCCTCCCCCTTCTACCAGGAGAGCTGTGGCCTCCCTCTCTCTGCCTCTTCAAACCCACGCAGGCCTCTCTCTGCGGAGTGGAACCGGCCCCCAGTACTGGGCTTGTCTTAAGGCTTGGAGTGCCTCGCCCAGGTCCCCCTGGGAGGTGTGCCAGTGACAGGCTCTTTCTCCCCGCCAAGCAGTGGTCTCTGGAGGTCCCCTCTGGCAGGATAAGGGGCTCAGGCCTCCCTAACACCCTTCCCGCCACTCTCCCCCATCAAGCCCTCCAGCCTTCCAGTCCAGAACCTGTCACTCAGCCTTTCACTTATTGGAAACCCCGACCATGGAGAAAGGCGTCTCACTATCTAACCTAAATCTCTCTTGCTGCAACCCAAGCTCCTCGCCTCTGCTTTCTCCATCAGGGCGGATGCAGAGGCCACTCTGGCTCTGGGGTCACAGATCAAGGCCTCCAGGGCCTGCCTGGCTAAGCAGAGGCTGGTCTCCAGGCATCTTATGTGTGCCCTGGTGGAGCCCGGCTGAAGGCATGGTCTTCTGTGACATCTGGCATCCGCTCAGCCACTATGACAACCCCATGTCACCCCTCAGCCCACAGGTCCTCTCCCGTTAGTGTCCACCTTCCCTATGAGAGTTAGGGGCAAAAATAGTATGTTGGGGACTAGCTATGGTTGTGGGAAATATTAATCGCGCCCTGTTAGCCATGATTGCCTTGTTCTGGTTAAAGGACGTTCTAACCTGGCTGGGAGTTGTACACTCCCACCCCCGGGAACCTGGGAGTCAACCTAGGACCTGGGAGTCAACCTTGCAATGGGGTCCATTCCTGTTCAAGAACTGCCTGTTATCGAGCCAAGATTAACAACCTTGTTACCCAAACAAACAAAGGAGTCCCACCCCAGACTGCACAGCCGCCTTCCCCAGGCCTGTAATCCCTACTTCCCCGTGTAATCTCTGTCCTCTTACCCAATATAAACAGCTGGCTATGAAGGGGGGTGGGGGTGGGGCTTGCAGAGCCGATGTTTGTGGATAGCCTGCTGCTCTCCCATGTCGTTGGCATTTTTGGAATAAACATTCATATGTGATTCAACCCTGTCTCTGCTGAATTGGCTCACGTAGTGACAGGCAGCCTGGACACCTTGGTCGTCCGGTTTCATTAAAACAAAATGCGGACAAAGCATAAGGTGACCAGATTTAAAGCGGTACGCCATTGACGGGGGGGGGGGGGAATTGGATTCCTTTTTTTTGGTTTTTTTTTTTTTTTTTTGTTATTACTTAAAATATTACAAAGAGTAATCAGGACTGTTCCGCCAAAAGCGGGACGTCTGGTCACCTTAACAAAGCACCTACTGCACACACTCCGGACCCTGCTCATGCCCTAACACACAAGGAAACAAGCTTCAGTCCCTGGCCAGAATTCGTTTTGTGTGTTTTTTTCCCTCCCCACTGGCCGGAATGCCAAGGAAGTGGTGGAAATATGTGCCCTTGGCTATGAACTGAACCTTTCAACTCCTATCCTCCTCCTCCACCTTCCCCCGCCCCCACCAATACCTGGGCAAGGGAGGTAGGAGAGCAGAATTTAATTAGTTGTTTATTTCTCTAAGCCTCGAGTTCTCCATGCATAAAATGGAAATCTCGGTAGTACCTGCTAACAATCCAAAATCCAGCCCAGATGCTGCCCACACCGGGGTGCCACACCCTGCCTGCTGGGATCAGCCTCAGCAGGGGTCAAACCCAAAGGCTGAAGAGCCTGGGGACAATGGAAGGGGTGGGAGCTAGACAAACAGTAGGGCCCCACCCTCTGGAAAGGAGGGGACCAGCCAGAGGGAAAGGGGAGGGGGGATGAGGGCCCAGTTTCCTGAGAACCGGAATCTGGATTTGTATGTGAATCCTCCAGATTTTCCAATGTTGGCAATTAAATCAAATTGAAGCAAACAAACAAAAACCCCAAAATACTATGTGGCCAAAGGAAACAGGGCTGTGGGCTTCTCTTTCTCTATTTTTTTTTTCCATATATTTCATTAATTTTTTTTACAGAGGAAGGGAGAGGGAGAGGAATAGAGAAAAACATTGATGAGAGAGAAACACTGATCAGCTGCCTCCTGCACACTCCCTACTGGGGATATGCCCGCAACCAAAGTACATGCCCCTCACCGGAATCGAACCTGGGACCTTTCAGTCCGCAGGTCCACACTCTATCCACTGAGCCAAACCAGTTAGGGCTCTTCCTCTATTTTATTTAACAAGCTCCCCAAACCGGGCTTGGCCTTGGGCTTTGTGGCCCCTAGGCCCCTGCTTGCCCACCTGCATATTGTGACCTAAGGAATCAAGTTGAAATCTCTGGGCTTGTCCTAACCCGTTTGGCTCAGTGGATAGAGCGTCAGCCTGCAGACTGGAGGGTCCCGAGTTCGATTCTGGTCAAGGGCATGTACCTTGGCTGCGGGCACATCCCCAGTGGGGGGTGTGCAGGAGGCAAGCTGATCAATGTTGCTAACTCTCTATCCCTCTCCCTTCCTCTCTATAAAAAAAAATCAATAAAATATATATATTTTTAAAAAGAAATCTCTGGGCTTTCCTCTCTCACTCTCCCCTGGAGCCTTTGTACTCTCCGTCTCCTTCCTCTTCCTCATTCCAGAATCCTTCAAGGTCCAGCTCAGACATGACCTCCTCTGGAAAGTCTTCCATAATTTGTCCTTAGATGGGAGTTCTCCCTCCCTGACCACCAACTTTTTACTTTAATTAAAGCAAACAAATGTCCAACCTTCACAGCAATCTCCGTGGACTTCCATGAACCCCAGGGCAGGGATGAGACCAGTCTCCTACCCTCAGTGCTTGTCCTAGAGCCAGATCGGCAGGCAGTTTTCTGAAAGGGGAGGCAGATGGACAGACAGCGCTCCCTCCAGCCCTGCCTCTTCCACCCCGAGTTCAGAGCAGAGGCCTTGTGGGTCTGGGTTTCTCAGTCTTGGCTGTGCACCGGCATCACCTGCAGGAGGTTGCAAAACCCACGGCCCAGAGATTCTCATCAAGCAGGTGTAGGCCGGAGCCCAGGCATCTGTGTATTTAAAAACCTACCCTGTGACTTTGAGGGCAACTATGACTGAGAATCAGGGCATCAGAGGCAGGAGGATAAGGCCTCCCTTAGGGCCAGCCCTGGGGCCCTAATGGCCCCACAGTGTTTCTCAGGGTTTAGACTGTGGCCCTCTGGAAAGGGCAGTGTCCACTTGGTGCCCGCAAGGCTGGAAGAGGTGGAAGGTAGTATGTGCCAGGCCAAGAGACTCACCAGACCCTCAGGCCCCTATTCCCACATCTGGGCAACCTATGAATTCTCTCATCCTGAGAAACAACGGGGTAGGTACAGGACAGTCAGGAAAACCGGCAGGGCCACTCCAACTGAGCCCACCCCTCCTCCACCAGCTCTGCTGTGGGGAAAAGGCCCTGTATTCCCATGACTGCCAGACTCTGCCTGATGTGGCCACCTCCCCTGATCTGGCCAGCCCTCCGATGCCAAGCCCATAGTTTGGGGGGGGTGGGAGGAGGGGGTTAGTGAATGACTAAGGCCGGAAATGGAGGTGAGTCATGCAGGGCCTGCTTCGTCCAGTCTTCTGCAAACAGGACATGGGGACAGGCAGCCTGGACTCTTGACCAGTCTCCCACTGGGACAGGTTCCCATGCTTGTTGGGGGGAGACTCTGCTCCTGGCCCTCATCCTCAGCTCCCCATGGACCTGTTGTGGGAAGGGGTGACATTCCAGTCTACCCACCCAACTGGTACTGGTCCCTAGGTCATACTATCGCCCAACCATACACGCAGTGGAGAAGCCAAAAAGAACGAGGGAGCGGGGCCAGGCTGAGCCGGGGCTGGGTGGGTGCCTCTATTTCCCCATTGCTGAACCCTGGGGTAGAGAGGGGTCTGGGATGTCAGACAGGAGGGGTGAGGTCAGGAGGAGTCCCCTGGCTTTGGGCAGAGATGCTGGGAGGAGCCTGGCTCTCTATCCAGCTACCCAGTAACATTTATAGGTCCAGCCAAGCCCAAACCTACAGCTGTTTCACCACCACATTCCTACCTGCCTGGAGCAGGTGCATAAGCTGCCTGCCTTCTGCAATTCGGTGGTTCTCCATCTATCTACTCCGCCTTCAAGCTGAGCTGGGCAGCACCCTGGCTACCTGACTGAGCAGGTAGGGGAACAATCATGACATAATAGCAGTAAAAACGAGGACAAACAGTGGCTAAAAGGTGGGAAGGACCCAGGTGGCCACTGAAAGATTCATGGATAAGCTGTGTGGTCATGGCATATAGACAGAGCAGGGTGTGTGACAGGAGTGCTAGGTCCAGTGAGGGTGTAGGTGGTGTGTACAAACAGGGTGTGTGCACTGGTGTGTGTGTGCGGTTGGTGGGAGGAAGGGAGGTGGATCAGCTTGGGGAGGAAAAGAGGCAACGTGTGTGTGAGCATGTGTGTGTGTGCGCACGCGGCAGTGCACACTCAGGAGAGGCACATGGGGCTCCAGAGGAATGTGAGACATGCAGGGAACCGTGACAGCCGACAGCTCCATGCCAATGGGGGAGGGGGCAGAAGGACAGCCTTTCCTGGTGGCTGGGGTCATGAGGCTCTGGGAGGGAACACACAACTGGCAAGGGTTCCCAAACACCTTCCCACCTGAATCCTTCAGCCAGCAGGCAGCCCCCCAGCACCCCATAAACCAAACATGTCCCCCTTGTCCCCACTGGCTGCCACACCCAGGGCTGGAGCCCAGCAGAGCTCCGAGCCAGAGTCCATAACATTCCTTGGAGAATCAACAAAGTCAGGAAAGGCAGGAGTGCTCCCCCTGCCCCTGGGCGGGGCGCAGTGAGGTGAAGGTGGCAGCAGCCTTCCTGGCAGGGCCCGGGACAACGGAGTCCCACCCCAGACTGGCTTCATGAAGCCTGTGCAAGGGCAGAGATGTGGGAGCTCACTTCCCAGAGCTGAAGAAGGAGAAGAGGCCGGAGAGGGGGCACCAGGCATAGCAGCCAGCCCCCCTGGCACCTGCCAGCACTGGGGGCCGCTCTGAAGACCCCCACCCAGGGCAGCCCCACTCACCCCGCAGGGGACATCCTTGGCAGGCCATCGGCAGAGCCCTCTTGCCCTGTGGCACTTGGTGGTGTGTGCAGGCTGAGGAGGGCAGGGAGCAGGATCTGCCCACTCAGTGCTCCGCTCCCCTGGCGGATTAGGGACAGGGCGGGGCATTAAAGGCACAGAGTCTGACAGGGGCTCTGGGGAGACAGGGCTGTCAGGTAACACTCAGGATGCCCAGTTCAATGTGAAATTCAAATAAACAATTAATTCGGTCCAACTTATACTAACATGTCATTTGTTGCTTCTATGAGATTCACATCGAACCGGGCAGCCTGTATTTTATTTGGCAAGCCTGTGAGGGCACCCCTGGAAATTGGCAGGGTCCCCGAGAGGGAAAACCGCTCATTCATTGTGTTCTGAGTCCAGACGCCGACCCAGGCTGCCTGTGTTCACATCCTCTCAGCTACTTCCCAGCTTTGAACCTCCTGAACTTCAGTTTCTTCATTTGCACGATGAGGCTCAGAGCGCCGTCCACCTCATGTGACGGTGAGCGCTCAGCGAGGGATGTGAAATGCCTGGGCAAGGTGCCATAAAGGTGTTAATCAGCATTCACTCATTCTGGCAATAAAGGCCCATCACTGAAATCCAGCTGTTGGCAGCAGGCAGGCAGAGGCTGTGTGGACTCAGGCGGTGACTTCGCCCCCCCGCCCTGGCGTCTCTCTTCTATAACAAGGGGACAGCAGCACCTTCCCCTGGGCAGCTCCGGGATTAAGTAGGATCTGGGCTGATGCAGGCTCAGCCCTGTCACTGGCCATCAGGTGCAACCATCCCCTGGCTTCCTGGAGGCAGGCCACGCCAGCAGCCATCCTGGGGCGGGGTTAAGAGAGGGACCCCAGGCTTCACAAATGACTCCCCTTCAGCTCCTCTCTCCTCCCCTCGTCCTGGTCCCCCTCCCCCACCTTGGTCCTGAAGGCTCTTTCTTTTCCTTGGGTTCCTCTGAGCCTTTGACTGCTGAGCCACTCCCTGCTCTAGTCTCTCCCTTGACCTGATCTAAAATAAAATCTGTTAACATAAGGGGTGTGGCCATGGCCTAGATGGCCATCTGAGGACGCCCCTGAGGGTGCTGACAGCCTGAGGGGCTAGGCCCAGGACCCCTGGGTTTCTGTCCGCCCTGTCCCTGGACTCAGTGAGGCCCGGGGAGGGGGCATTCCCCACACACTAGACACTCCTCTCCGCAGTGGCTTGGCAGGACAAGGCAGTGGTGAGGAGGAAGGGCAGCCAAATGACATTCTGACACCCACATGGTTCCTGACAGTGTTGCTGTGACGGGTGCCCGTGCAGCCTTACTCAGCCTGGGCCCCGCTGTAATTATTTGTCCACAAGTGTCTGCCACTCACCTGGGCGCTCCCTGGGGGCAATAGGCAGTGTTGTTCCTCTCCATAGCCCTAGCCCGGCACACAGACCGGGCTGAGCAAACGTGTTCCCACCGCATCGAGCCCCTGGGAGTGGCTGACTCGGGCTGTCTCAGTGGCACCTCAGCTCCCACAGCGCTGCCCCCTCCCCAAGCCACCACTGCTCCTTAGCCCAGAGGATGAATAACAGGTCACCCACCAGGGACACCTTCGCCATCTCACCGACGGCAGAGTCCAGCCCCGTCTGCACCCTAGGAGGTTCTGGAACCCATCTCTACCACCCCAGCCCAAGTCTGTCTGCCCAACTGACCCCTCAGCCTCCCTCCTCTGAGTCTCCCTTCATCCAACCCAACCCTACTCGGCACAACTCCTGCCCTCCAGAGCAAGTCCCTAACTCTGGAAGGAGGGCCCTTGAAGACCTGGCCCTACCTGCCTCTCCCCTTTTGCCTCACTCCATCTCCGGGCCTCGCTGGTTGCCCGGCTTCTCCTTTGTCCCCTCCCTTCCTAGTCTTGCTTCTTTGCTTCACTGTCTGACCTCCTTCCTGATGCTCAGCTCTCTACGGGCCAGGACCGAGCCTGTCCTATTTGATGCCGAATTCCCAGGACATAGCACACAGCAGGCACTCGATGAATGTTTGTTGAATGCATGCATGATTGATGGAGGGAGGGCAGAGATCATCGTTTGTGTCCGCATAAGGAGGATGCCAAGCATGTTGCTCAGAACATAGTGCTCAGTAAATTCAGATCAAATGAGTGAGAGGAGGTAGAAGTTAAGAACAAGGGGGGTTAGAGAACAGTGGCAAAGAGGAAGCAAGACGGGCAACTGGGACCCGGAATTCTGCTCCAAGATTCACACAGGTCTCCTGGGCAGCCCTGCCCTCCTGTCCCCTCAACCCCGCACCCGGCCTCTCCATCATTAACTGCTCTACCAGCAGCAGTTCCCACGATACATCAGTTTCGAAGGCACTTTACAACATTCTCCCACACATGCAGCCCTGTTTTTCAAGCCACCCAACCACCTCGTCCGTCCTGCGTTGCCCAGACGCTGAGGGGCCGTTGGCAATGTGGGGAAGCACAGCCGCAGGCCGGCCTTGGCCTCTTACCACCTGCGTGGTCAGACAAATTCTTTGACTCCAAACCTATGACATGGGGACTGTGCCACCTACCCGTCAGGAAGGTGAAGCCTGAATGACAGACACCAAGTGTGCCGCTACCCGGGGCTGCCTGTCTCTCCGATCACCCAGGGACTCCCCACATCTGAGGTGGGGATCCTGGCTTTCTGACGCTGCAGAGAGTTCTCATTGGTGAGAGCACAGTCCTGCAAACCCCCGGGCTCCGGGCTGGAGGGCTGGCCTGAGCGCCGGTGCCTCCGCGACCCTCACACCCCGCCGAGGGAGGCCGAGAACCCGGGAGGCCCTAGGAGGCGCGGGCGCGGGTGCTGGCGAGGGGGTGCGGGACGCCCACGTCTGTCTCCCACTCCGCCCCCCACACCCCTCGCCCGAACTCCCACTCCAGCGCGCCCCGCGGGCGCCTCCTGGTGGGAAACGAAGGCCGGACCTCGGGGACCGCAGGTGCGACCCCAGCCAGGACGGCGCGGCACCCACCCCGCCAGGCTCTCCCCGCAGCCGGGAGCCGCCATCGGCTCCCAGAACCCCGGCCTCCGGGCTGCGCCGTGGGGACATCCGCGCCCCCGCAGGCCCCCGCGCCCCCCGCACGGCCCCGCCGGTCACTGACCCATCTTCTTCAGCGCCCGCAGCCCGGGCCTCCGGGGGCCGCCGTCCTGGAGAGCGGGCGGGGGCGGGCGCGCGACTGACGCCGCGACCTGGGCCGGCACCGGGGGCTCGCGGCGCAGGCGGCTCCTCCAGCGGCCACACAGCATGTCTCGGGGTGGGGGCGCCTCGGGTGGGGGCGCCTCGGGTGGGGGCCGGGGCCGGGCCCGGTCTTCGCGGGGGGACAGGGCAGCGGGGGCGCCACTCTGGCCCGGCCCCGGCTTCGCGCCGTCGCCAGCGAAGAAACTTAGCGGCGCTGGGACAAGTCGGGAGGAGTGAGTGTCGGAGGAGGGAGAGGAAGGGAGAGGTTCGGGAGGGAGGAGCG
>PVJC01005934.1:0-56913 GCA_004026665.1 Murina feae | reverse complement strand
GGGGAGCGGGAAAGAGATAGTAGGGGGTCGGCAGCCTGCTTGGCAGCTCTCCAGGCCCTTGGAGGTGCATCGGGGAGTGGGAAAGAGGCAGCAGGGGGTCAGTGGCCTGCTTGGAGGGCTTCCTAGGCCCCTTGCAGGGCACCAGGAGGTGGGAAAGCAAGGTGGTGGGACGGGGAGCGGGAAAGAGGCGGCGGTGGGGGTGGGTCTCGGCCTGCTTGGTGACTGCCCAGGCCCTTTGCGGGGCACCGGGGAGTGGGAAAGCAAGGCTGCAGGGGCTGGGATCCTGCTTGGCAGCTCCCCAGACCCCTTGGCGGCACCGGGAAGTGGGAAAGGAAGGCAGCAGGGGACGGGTGAGTGGGAAAGAGTTGGCGGCCTGCTTGGCGGGTTCCCAGGTCCCTTCTGGGGATCGGGGAGCAGGAAAAGGCTGGCCTGACCACAAGGCGGGGTTTTCCCTGCTTTCTGGTGGCTGGAGGAAGATGGGCAGTAGGCAAGCTTGGGAGGAAGGCAGCACCCAGCCCTGGTCACAGCTCAAAAAAGAGAACAACATGCAGGGGAGGGCAAGAGTCTGAGAGATCAACATAGAGGGGATGCCTGCTCCAAGCCTGGGGGCAGGCCCCCGGCAGGTAGACACACACAGGAGGACTGCTCTGAGCCTCAGATGTGGCTGGGGGCGGGTCCCCAGTGGTGACACACACACATACACACACACACACACAAAAGGCGCCTGGCAGACTGGGACCATCATAGGACATCCACTGAGGGGTCCCAGACTGTAAGAGGGTACAGCCCAGCCCGGGCTGAGGGACTCCCTCCACCCTGAGTGCACAAATTTTTGCGCACCGGGCCCCTAGTATATATATAAAAAAACAACTGAAAGCAACAAACAAACAAAATCTCACCAACACAGACAACAAAAGTATGGTGGTTACCAGAAGGGAAAGGTGTTGGGGGGAGGTAGAACAGGATAAAGAAAGTCAAACATATGGTGACTGATATTGGGTGGTGAACACACAATGCAATATAATAGATCATCTATTACAGAAACGTACACTTGAAACCTCAAAGATTTCACTAACCAATGTCATGCCAATAAATCAAACTAAAAGAAAAAAGAAAATCTTGGTGCTGTGAAATTTTTTTGTTTAACAAAGATGATCTCCCTTGCTGCTTAGGGCAGTGGAGAAGATGAGGAGGTTGTGAGGGCCAGGAGGAGAGTGTGCATGGAGCCGAGTGCAGCTATAGCAGCCACGGGAAGAGAAGAAAAAGACACAGCCTCCTGGGCCACCTTGTTGTTGTTTTTAAAATTCTCATCTGAGAGGGAAGAAAGAAAGGAGGAAGGGGGTGGGGGCGGGGGAGAGAGAGAGAGAGAGAGAGAGAGAGAGAGAGAGAGAGAGAGAGAGAGAGAGAGAAAGAGGGAGAAATACTGATGTGAGAAACATCAATTGGTTATCTTTCCTCTGTGCCATCTAGGGATCAAACTCACAACCCAGGTATGTGCCCTGACTGAGAATTGAACCTGCAACAACCTTTCCAAGCACAGGACGATGCTCAACCAATTGAGCCACTCTGGCAGGGCGTCCTGGACCACCTTAGCCGTTTATACGTCCAATGATCTTGGAACGTGTTCAGTAAATGAAACTAACAAAGAATGCAGACATGGCTTTCTATCTCCAAATTCTGGGGTCCTTGGAGGACAGGTGTGAGGACTATCACTTCTATGATAAGGACGCTGGGTCGTGGGGACATTTCGCATCCTTTAATTTTCTGACTCTGGTGGGGTTAGTGGTTTAGTGTCTGTCACCTGGGCCAGATTGTAGGCAATCTGGCCTGAGGGCGGATCTCTCATTATCACAGGCGGCTGCAGCTCCGTTTAATGGGGTGCTTCACACAGAGATGGAATGGTGCCTGGTGCACAGCTGAGGTTGCAAACAGGCGTCAAGCCAAACTCTTGAAACCATCTCTTCTGCTTTCCAGGCTTGTCCTTGACACATATTTTCTTCCCTAAGAGCCTAAGTAATTTTCATAACTTCTTATTTGTCACTTTCAGCATATCGAGAGCATTCCAGGATGTTATCTTTATTCATCTCCTTCTCTTATTTCTCCTCCTTTTAAATTGCTGCTGGGAAAGGAAGTAATACTTGGGTGTTAGTGCAGGATGGATGACGACGACAGGATGTTTCCTGTATAAGAACTGTTTGTACTGGTATAAAGAATACAGATTTCATTTTCCTTTTAATTCTCACCTGAGGATATTTTTTTCATTGACTTTTAGAGAGAGTGGAAGGGAAGGGGGTGAGATAGAGAGAGAGAAATATAGATGTGAGAGAGACGTACTGACTGGTTGCCTCCTGCATACCCCTCCCCCCCCCCCCCCCCCCTGACTGGGGCCGGGGATTGGGCCTGCAACCGAGGTACATGCCCTTGACCACATTCAAACCCAGGATCCTTCAGTCCGAGGGCTGACGCTTTATCCACTGAGCCAAACTGACTCGGGCAAGAACACAGCATTTCAGAGGAAACAGCTTCCAGGAGTGAATCACTATTACTCTCTGCCTGTTTTACCAAACCAAAAACGCTTCTCTCTGGTAGCATACAACCGCTAACAGTAGCGAGTACAAAAGGCTCCTTGGCCTTCCTTTCGGACATCCTGGCTGCAGCCCCCTACGTGCGGTGGTTCTGGCTGTTCCAAGTCCCCCCAGGCCCCGGGGGCCACTCAAGTTCAGCTGCATGTCCCTTTGAGAGGACACTTACCTGACAGGTCGCGGCAGGAATGGCCACTGCAACCCAGATGCACATCCCCTTCCCTGTGGGACTGCCCTCTCCCGCTGGCCCTCACCATAGCCGCAGAGTCCACACTTACATGTCGTCGAAGACGAGTTTCTGCCTCTTGCAGTCCCGGTGGCCACTGGAGCCCGGGGACCACGGCTCTGTCTGTGGCCGTGGCTTGTGGAGAACGTTTTCTGAGCTGTGGTGAGCTGCTTTCTAAACAACAAACAACACGCCGGTTCTGAGAAACTGGCCACATGGCTGAAAGAGCAACCCATCGCACAGAGTATCTTGCATTCTGGACTCTATGTTAGAGTCTGTGGTGCGTTTGTTTAAATAAAGAAAAAGAATTACGTGCATTCCAGTTCCCAAAAGGGGCTTTCAGATACAGGGTGGGGCAAAAGTAGGTCTACAGTTGTTCATATGAAAAAAAGCCATGCAGGTTATGATGACAGTGATACAAGAATAAAGCCTGTGTTTCGCACACCCACACCTGTAAACCTACTTTGCCTGCCCGTGTGCTGTGCAGTGTCATCTCGCAACAGGACCATCAGAGAAGCCTTGGTGTGTGTGGCCTCTCACAGACCTGGGCCCTGCCGTTTGGTGAGGTCAAGTGACAGCCCGACTTCCAGTGTGTGACGGAGGCCCAGGGCTAGCACTCGCCCTGCTCTCTGCCATTGGCTAGACCTGTGGTCCTCCAGGCTGACCCCGCATGAGACTCATTCAGAGCACAGCAGCACACAGCCAGTGGGCCCCACCTGTGGAGCCTCCAGGTCCGTGGGTCGAGGGCGGAGCCTGAGAGCGTGCATTTCTAACAAGCCCCATGTGCTACTGACCACTGAGCTGTAACCCACAATCTCTCTCGAAGGAGAAGGTGTTCCGATTACAAACAGACTGCCTCTTATACGCTGTCTGTTAAGATTAGAAAAAGCCAGAGGGAAATATTAGAAATTATTTAAAATATGTTTTTAAAAGGAACACTATTGATTTGTGGAAAAATTTAAAAATATTGTAACTCTTGGGGATACAAATATTTATAGAGCACCCATTGTGTGCATACACTTGGATCAGAAGGCGACTGCCTTTGGTTATGAAATTCAAATCAATTCCTCTGAAGAAATTAAAATAGAAGATGGTCAGCCAGTGTGGTTCAATGGTTGAGCATCGACTTATAGACCAGGACGTCCTGGTTTGATTCCTGGTCAGGGCACATGCCTGGTTGTGGGCTCGATCCTCAGTAGAGGGCATGCAGGAGGCAGCCAATCAATGGTTCTCTTATTGATGTTTCTCTCTCCCTTCCTCTCTGAAATCAATACAAAAATATTTAAAAAGAAGAGAGTGAAAAAAAAAAGGATAGTGTATGCCAACGCTCCTTCAGTATGGACCGATTTTATGTGGGGATCGGCCTCCTCACTGCAGGAGCCCCTGTGCATTTCCTTCTTGCAGGCACGGTGGGAACCGCGGGTGGGTGGCCCCTGCTGGACAGGAGGTTTCACGCAGACTCAGATTGAATCTGCTAGATAGTCCTTGCGTCTCTGCTGCTTGGCACCCAGTAAGCATTTGCTCAGTAACTATCTACTCAGGGAAAGAATGACTAAATAAAGTCCCTCTCTCTCTCTCCTCTCTTTTTAAACAAATTTCTGCACACCATACAGTTTTTGCTTGTGATATAAGGACCTAGAGGCAAAGAAAAGTTTTGTTTTCAAATTTGAATTGGTAGTTTTTTATTTCAGGTTTTCCTAATGTGGTTTTCTCAGATTCTTATAGTTTAGAATTAAATACAATTGTTCCCAAATAAGGGCGCTCTAGAGGGTTAATTTCCTAATACAATGAGATTTAGGCTCTTGTAAGACCTTCTACTAACCCTGAGGTTCTCAACCTGTGGGTTGAGACCCCTTTGGAGGTCGAATGACCCTTTCACAGGGGCCGTCTAAGTACATCCTGCACATCAGATATTTACATTACGATTCACAACAGTAGCAACATTACAGTTATGAAGTAGCAACGAAAACAATTTTATGGTTGGGGGTCATCACAACATGAGGAACTGTATTAAAGGGTCGCGGCATTAGGAAGGTTGAGAACCACTGATCTTATTATGGGATAAAGCATTGAGTACTGCCTCCCCATCTCCTTGTCAGAGTCATATTCTCACGTCTCACCTCCCCCAGCCTCACAAAGCTGCACTGGTTTTGACAGGCATGTGGAATGAAATAATGTAGCCCAGGGGATGCGTGGTCCAGTACAGAGGAACGAGCTAGTAGTGTTAGTTGCACAGGTGTCCACAGGTGTTGGGTTCTTTAGATAACATCATCTCATTTTAATCTTATGATGCTGTTTTGCAAATGAGGCTCAGAGAGATGAAGCAAGTGACCCAAGGCCACGTGTTCACTAATTATGAAGCTAGATGGATGGTGCACCCCAACCCTCTCCCCTCCCCAGGGGAGTGTAGGGCACTGGAATCACCCCAGGAGGTTGCCTAAAGAGGGGTGGTGGGGGGTCCCACACTGTGGCTGCTACACTGGTCACCCAGGTTGGAATAGGAACCCCAAAATTTGGCCTGGGGTTTCCATTCCAGGCTTAGCTCTGTCCTGGGACAAGGAATCTTTTCAACTGGAAGGGTGGGTTGGCCCCAACCTCCCGATTTCCTTTGTCTCGTGATAGTATCTCTCTGGGCTGTTTCTTTTCGGAATGAGGAGTGAAACCCCACAGGCTTGCTGAGCAGAGGCCTCCTCAATTTCTCCTTCTGCAGCTCTCCCTGCACCAGGTAGCCTTAGGGATCCCTTCTGGAACCTCAAGTGTGTGTCTAGACCGTGCTGGGCTAAGACAGGTGGCCGGTCGGGCTGCGCTCAGCTCCATTTCACATTCAATGGGGACAGGAAGAGCATCAACGTACCGCGAGGTCTGTGGCATGAGCCGGCAGCTGGCTCTCCGCCTTGAGCTTTTTGTTGGAGGCCGTGGAAGGGAACAAGCCGCCACCGCCCGACCTGCTGGAAGACGTCAAGTCCTCGCTGGAGTATTTGTGTTTCGAGGCGTCGGAGAGGGGTGAGATGGGCGACCGGAGCAGCTTTTCATTTTTATTGATGGGTATTGCCAAGCTGCAAAAGAAAATCACAGTAATGGAATGTCACAAGCCAGCACAGAGAGAGGTAAATGTCTCATATATGACTCGAGCCTCCTATTTAAAGCCCGCTGGCAGCAAGACGTTTATGGGGAATTATTATACCAGGAAACAGCTTTATGGCATTAGGACCATAACAAACAATAAGCAAATTTCACTCATTGTTTCTTTACTTGTCCTACAGGATGAAGAGTAACTCTGGATTTAAATACTGAAGAATAATAAGACTTTCATTTCCCAAGTTTTTCATCCATGGATCTCAAAATGCACAACCAACTTCTTCCTATTTTCCTACTAAGTGTCAGCAGCAAGCAATGAGGAGTCAATCAAACGATATGCTTGTTCTTACTTCTAAAAGGACTTTTGCTAACAGCTGAGCTTATACTAATTATTTTATGGAGAATAACAGAGTTACAGGATGACTTTCAAAGCAAGTTGCAACTTTCAATTGTTAGGTTTCTCAGCTAACCAGGCATTGATCAGAAGGAACACAGAACAGAAAACGCATCAGAAGTGACATTTCCTAATTCCTAGCTCCTGATTTTACCTTCAAAACTACAGTCTGGATCTCCCCCCGTCCCAACCGATTAACCATCAGAGAAGTTAGTCATTTATACTTGAGTTATTGTTAGGATTCTCTCCATACTTAATTTGAAAAAATAAAAAGGGAAAAGACACATGAGCTTGAAAGAAACTCAACCATTGCTAATTTGGGACGCTTGTAAAAGTCCCCTGATGGAGTCGTTAAAAGGAGAAAAGGTAAATTTCGTTGAACAAAATGTAGTCACTATTCCCACGGTTATGATTGCCTGTGTTGGCTACCCCTGCACACAGGTCATTAAAGTCACTTCAAAAGCCATTTCCTTAGTTGGTGGTGACCATGTAGAAATAGCAAATACAGGCCTCAGATGACAAAGCCAAGGCTCGTGAGATTCTGCAGAGACATGTTTAGGGATAGGATCTGTGGTGATCGATTTCTAGTTCAAAAAGCACCGGACGACTAACAGCTTGGCAGTGGGAAGACACGTCTGAAACACTGCCGTGCGCCCATCACAGTCACTGGGCTAGTGATGATGGAGGCGCTGACAGTGAAGGTGGATGTGAACGGTCTGGACAGAACTGTTTCTTGACATGTGAGTGAAAAAAGTCCCATATCTAACTCTATCATTGTACATATATGTGATTTTAAATGCTCACAGAAAACTGGATTATTACATTGTACTATCATGCACACAGGATTATTTCTTCTTTATCATTATAAGTTTATATAGTCAAGGTGACCAAAGAAGCTTGCTTTGGAACTCCTTTTGGGGATGGGTGACCACTTCACATATGGGGTTGTCTTATCACACGGGTATAACTGACAGCAGTCAGCACCAACCCGGGGGCACCCAGACCGCCTTGCCTAGGAAGTACTCAAGGCACATTTCTATGCACTTAACATGAAACCACCAGATCTGGCATGTGGAAAAGCACGGGACTTGGTTGGACTATCTGTAAGGGGGAATCTCTGAAAGGTGGGGGGCCTCTGAGGGGACCTTGCCGAAGGTGGCAGCCCCTACCTTGACTTTTCCAAACAAGTCCGATTCCTGGGGTGTTTTGATAGAATCTCTCTGTTGGGTCTTTAGACCTGACCTTGTAGAAGCACATACTTTCTCAAGGATGCTTACCTTGCTAACTGTATCTAGAGGTTAATTTTAGTTCAAGCTGCTGTTACAATAAAAACCTAAGGAGGCAGGCAATCGAGGCTTTTTTGATGCCTTATGCCAACTAGCCCCCTAGCTTCTCTTTCACAGAAACCTGTGTCAGAGTAATCATTCAACTGTCATTCAGGGTCTGCTGGTCAGCCCCAGCAGGGGCAGGCTCTGCCAGGCAAAGGCTCTACTGCAAGAGCTTACGAGACCAGGGCTCCATGAACTTGGATGGAAGCGACACCCTCACTCTCAATAACCTCTCACTGAAATTGAGCATAATGAATACTGTTTATAATCATCACTACTTAGCAATCATGGTAGTTACAATCATGTGCTAGATAGGTTACTTATCCTGGCTGGGGTGGCTTAGCGGCTGAGCGTCAGCCTATGAACCAGGAGGTCTCGGTTCAATTCCTGTTCAGGGCACTGGCCCAGGTTGCAGGCTCAATTCCCAGTAGGGGGTGTGCAGGGGGCAGCTAATCAAGGACTCTCTCTCATCTTTGATGTTTCTATCTCTCTCTCCCTCTCCCTTCCTCACCAAAATCAATAAAACAAATATATATAATTTTAAAAGAAAGGTTACTAATGCTAATGGACAAAGAAGTACATATATAACTATAAGCACATGTGAAAGACTATCTGGAACCACATTGTTCCCATTAACTTTTCCCCAATTATTGTGGGACACTGTCCACTCGGCACAGAATTTGTGGACAAGGCCGGCTTGTGTGCAGCTCTCCCTGCTGCTCAGACCTTCAAGAGCCCTGGCCCCTCCCCAGGTGGCTCTCACACGCAGCAGGCCTGCTCACGTGCCTCGCTCTCCCATTCCTCTCGGCGTGTTAGTGCACTCTCCATCTCCTCCTAACCTTTCTGCTTACAGTTTTATGTGTTGTGCTGCAGCATTCATCTCCCCTTACAAATTCTATGTTCACAGCCAGGGAGAGTGAGGACAGTCTTCGCAGAGGAAAAGTGGGTTCCGAGCTGTGCTATTTCGAAATGGCAAGCATGTCTATGACTGATGAGAAGCTACTCGCTTGTGATGAATACCTGGGACCTTGCCTCGCGAGAAAGACATTTGTCACAGAGGGGACTCAGTGCAACGTGGGTCCATCAGGAATGCCTGCGGCGGCATCACTAGGCGGCCGTTTAACCTTGAAGACACAGATCCTGTCCAACACCATGATTTTAGTCTACATCTAAGAGCGTTAGGTGCGTTGTATGGAGATTCAGTTCAAAATTTGTATTTCTCCATTCGTGTAATAAGTGTAGTGTCCTAAGTGTAGCTACTAAAGTCATGATTTAAGAATCCAGCTATTAAGCTTTCCGAGGGAAGCGTGCAGAACTGTGTGGAAGTAGTAACTGGTCTTTTGTTACAGAGAAGCACTTACACACCCTGAGCGGTGACTGGAGGAGCACAGCTCAGTGTTAATGATGAGTCTTAGATTAACCTGAGGAGAGCAGGCCTGGACACCCAGGCCAGAGCAGTCATTGAAAAACTGGACTCTCCCAGGTGGCACATGACTTCAGCCCAGAGACCCCCCCGCCCCCGCGGGAACACACACCTGCTGACGTTCATGTTGCAAGGATTCGCAGACACAGTGTTACTGGCAGAGGCGGCCTGTCGGGACAAGTTCTCTTTCTCTCCCTGAGCCTTCTTGACCTCCCGGTAGTCGTCTTCATTGTCACACTGCGTGCAAATAAGCAGAAACCAATCAGCTGTGGCTTTTAAAGGATCGTAATGAGCTCCCATCACCATCTTGCTCGGAGCAAGGCCTTGGAGACCAGCTCGCTCGCCTCTCTGGAAGGCATCTGAGCAGCAATGTGGTCCAAGCGCCCTGGCCCCGGCCTGGGTTCCCAGTCAGCACCTCATCAAATAAGGATGAAACGGGTCAGTTTTACTATTGGGAGTTCAGTGAGAGGGAAAGCCCGGCATCCCGATAAAAATTCAGGACAAAACACTGAATGACGAAAACGGCTCCACCATCAGCAGACCTGACTTAGCCTCCAGAGACCTGCCTTGTCCGCAGCCTCGTCACCTCTCCTCCTGGCATTTCTCAGCATCCGAACAGGGCACAGCAACCTGTTCTCAGCGCCAGGAGGGCAGTGACAAGCTTGACCCTTTCTTCTGAAATTCATGGCTTTTATGAATTTCAAGCAAAGGTGTTACCTCTTGGTGCCTTACTCCCAGTTCACAATGGCTCTCCCATGATATCGGAGAACCCTTGAGGCACCTTTTTGTGAAATAATACTTGGATTTAAGTATGTTTCCTTGATTGTCTGTAACATTAGACATGTATTAGGGTGCCAGGCAAATGAGCTCCAGTTCTGGTGCAGCAGCGGGAACACAGGATGGCACATGCAGGGCCCTCGGCGGTGCTGTCCAGAAGACATTTTCTCTCTAGCTGGGACTGCCACAGCCTCTCCCATAAGAACCCCAAGGGCTCTACTGAAACAGCGGAGGACCCCCAGTCCTTGGCTCTGGGCTCCAGCAGAGCTAGACTCTGCACCTTTGGCAGCCTGGTCTATTTCCTGCACCCAGTATTGGGGTCTTAACAACCCAGATGCTGAGTAAAGAGCACTAACAAATGATCTTTCACTTCTCTGTGTCTGTGTTTAATGATGAGTCATTAGATTTTATGAGCTTGGTGTCAGGCGTGGCATGAATGAAGTTTCATAAGTTAAAATTTAAAAGGGTCATAAATAATAAAATCATTTAAATACATAACATTATGGAATTTATATACTTACACATATTTATATATGTCTTTCTACACACCTCCTTCTCTATATTTATATATGCCTATACACGTATCTGTATTTCCGATCTATGTTTATCAGTTTCTCTCTCTGTATGTTTCTTATGTATCTTTGTGTCTCTCTCACCCAAGCCCCCTCTCTTTTCATTTTTCTATACGTGTATCCATCAATCCCCAGGTGGTTAATTGATTGGTCAGTCAGCTGATCACCTGAAGCCCGATAGATCAATCCAAAAGTAATGAGGAGGGCAGGATATCTAGAGGAAAACAGAAAGAAAGAGGGGAGGGAAGAAGTGAGTTAACCCATATTACTGAATTATATTGTTTGAACTCGACAGTGCCCTTGCAAAGGTATCAGCAGTTTACAAATGAAGAAAGTGAAGTAAAGAGAAAGCAAGGTCACCAGATTAAGGTCACCCAGGAGGCAGTGAGGACTACATAATTTGCTGGTTCAGCACAAAATGAAAATGTTGGGCTCCTTGTTAAAAAAGCAGGAAAACTTCCTTGTCTTGAAGATGATTTATTTTTTTGACAACAAAAGCAAAAATAAACAAGTAGGACTACATCAAACTACAAAGCTTCTGCGAAGACAAGAAAACCATCAACAAAATGAAAAGGTAACCTACTGAATGGGAGAAAATATTTGCAAACCATATTATCTGACAAGGAGCTAATAACTCAAATATATAAAGTCACAGAACTCAATAGCAAAAATTCCAAAACAAGCAATCTGTTTAAAAAATGGGCAGAGACCAGACTAGACATTTCCCCAGAGAAGACATACAGATGGCCAACAGGTACACTGGCGAGAACATGGAGAAAAGGGAACGCTCCTACACTGTTGGTGGGAATGGAAATTGGTGTAACTACCACAAAAAACAGTATGGAGGTTCCTCAAAAAATTAAAACTAGAACTACCATGTAATCCAGCTATTCTGTTTCTGGGTATTCATTTGAAGAAAATGAAAACATTAATTTAAAAAGATATGTATATTCCATGTTCACTGCAGCATTATTTACAACAGCCAAGATATAGGAACAACCTACATATTCATGAATGGATAAATAGATAAAAAAATTATCCTATCTAATAAAAGAGTAATATGCAAATTAACCATCACTCTGTCAGTTAATGGCAGTGCCCATAGCCACAAGATGGCAGTGCCCAGTCCTCTCAGCCTCACCAGAGTCCTCCAGTTCTGGGGGAGGGGGCGGCCATTGAGAGTGGACAGCACGAGCAGTCTAGAGGAATGCTTGCTTTGTTGCCACAGCAACTAGGCAAGCCTTCATCCCCAGCCGCAGGGGGCCTCTGGGCAGCAGGCATGGAGTGGCTGGTTGGGGAGGGAATGCTTGCGTCGTTGCTCCAGCAATGATGCAAGCATTCCGTGCCCGGCTGCGGAGGGCCTCTGGCCAGGCCAGGTGCAAAATGCTTGCATCATTGCAGGCTGGGCTGAGGGGCATAACATCCCCCTCTCTCCCCTGCACGAATTTTGTGCACTGGGCCTCTAGTATCTATCTAATCTAATAAAAGAGTAATATGCAAATTAACCATCACTCCAAGACACCTAAGCCATGCCCCCAGCCAAGTCACACCCACCAGCCAATCAGAGTGGCTGTATGCAAATTAACCCAGCCAAGATGGAGGCCGGCAGCCACGGAGCTAGAGCAAACAGGAGGCTTCCATTGCAACTGCCTGCCTAGGCTGGCTGGGCCTCTACTAAGGCAACATTGTCTCAATTATAGAAGCCACGGAGCTGAAGCAAATAGGAGACTTCATTACCTGCCTAGGCCTCAGCTCAAAGCAACAATATCTTCAATTATAGAAGATAAATAAACCCCAGAAACCTGATTCCAGCCAGCCTCACTGGGACGTTGGGTCAATGAGAGCTGTGGGCAGCCTGAAAACGGCCCTCAGCCCCTCACCCAGGCTGGCAAGGTACTCCAGTAGGGACTTGAACCCTGAAGGGTCTGTGGGCAGCCTGAAAATGGCCCTCAGCCCATCACCCAGGCTTGCCACACCCCAATGGGGTGAGGGTCCACACTGGGGGGCTTGGCAAGCCTGCAAACAGCCCTCAGCCCCTCACCCAGGCTGGCCAGGCATGCCAGCAGGTGGACATCCCCTGAGGGGTCCCAGACTGCGAGAGGGTACAGGCCGGGCTGAGGGACTCCCCAAGTGCACAAATTTTTGTGCACTGGGCCCCTAGTATAATATATATTCACACACATATACATACAATATAAACAATGGAATAATATTCAGCCATAAAAAATAAAATCCTGCCAAAATGGATGAACGTTGAGGGCGTTATGATAAGTGAAACAAGTCAGACAGAAAAAAGAATACTATATAATCTCCCTTATATGTGAACTCTATAAAACAACAAAAAACCCCAAGCTTATGTAGAGAACAGACCGGTGGTTGTATAGGGGTCTGGGGGTTGAGTGAAAGAATACATGAAGGGGATCAAAAGGCACAAACTTCCATTTACATAATAAAAAAGTCCCGGGATATAATATACAGCATGGAGATTATTGCATATTTGAAAGTAGGCAGGAGGGTAGAACTTGAAAGATCTCATCAGGAGAAATGAAAATTTGTAATTATGTATGATGATGGATGTTAATTGGACTTACTGTTGTGACCATTTTGCAATATACACAAATATAGAAGCATCACACTGTATACTAGAAACGAATGCAATGTTATATCAATTATACTGCATTTTTTTTTTAAAGCAGGAAGAGTAATGTGGAAAGCACTAAAGAAGAAAACATTTCCTGTCTTGCAATGTCTGT
Source organism: Murina feae (assembly GCA_004026665.1). NCBI lineage: Eukaryota > Metazoa > Chordata > Mammalia > Chiroptera > Vespertilionidae > Murina > Murina feae. Next base: position 43,780 of record PVJC01005934.1, on the reverse strand, counting down.
CTCTTGATCTGCCATGGTGGTGTTTAGTTGCGGCTGTGGTCCCTGACAAGCTGGAGTGGGGAGTAGAGACTCTCTGGATCCTGTCCGGTGACTGGGCGCATGTACGCATCCCACCAGCAAAGGATTTCCACCGCCTGCCAGTGGTGGACCCACCTGTCGAGGGTAGAAAGTCCAGGGGGCATTTTCCCTTTCCCTGGTCCCCACAACCCAAGGAATCCAGCAACCCTTAGGGAATTGCAGTCTCCTTTCCGGGAATACTCGGAACAGGACAGGTCTTCTCTGGATCTCGCATGTTCTACTGTTCTATCACACTTCACTTACAGAGCACAAATTCAAAGAGAAAATGAAGACTATGAAGATGACAACCACCAGCATTAAACTCCAAGCCCAAGCCCTTCTGAGCAGAAAAAACCTAAGACTGCCTTCTACTGGGAGACCTGAGCCAGACAGCTGAGGCTCACTCCTGTTCTGCCCTTATCACCTAGGGAACCCGGGCAGGTTGCTTTAAGCTCCTGATCCTCAGTTTCCTCATCTGGAAAATGGGCATGACAATGATATTTGGCTCACAGAGTTATAAGGACTCAATGGTCTAATATACACAAAGTCTACATCCCTCATGAGGATATGCATATGGATCACCTGTTGTTAATGATTTTGTCCTAACTTGGGAACCATCCATGGTTACTGCAATCTTTGGTTTGTCACCCGTTGTGTTTGTCACTGTGGTGCAAGTTACTTTTGAAGACACAGTAACAGGAGGGGCCAATAATCCTCAAAATTGGCTTTAATTTATGACTAGGTTATTGCCATGCTGAAAAATCTTCGGAAAGTGCTGAGCATCTGGGTCAGCTTCCAGATGTGTTTCCAGCTTCCCTGTCCTTGCACCTGCGCTTCCCTGGTTTACCCGTCCCCCTCTTTCGGTGCTGCTTCATCCCTGACCCTCTGATTGCAGTCATGTGCCACATAGTGACATTTAGTCAATGATGGGCTGCCTGTATGACAGTGGTCCCATAAGACTGTAATGGAGCCCGGCCGGTGTGGCTCAGTGGATTGAGCGTCATCCATGCATCAAGATGTAGCTGGTTTGATTCCTGGTCAGGGCACATGCCTGGTTGTGGGTCCAATCCCCAGTAGGGGGCGTGCAGGAGGCAGATCAATGTTTCTATCTTCCTCTCTCTCTCAATTCAATAAAAACATACTAAAATTTTTAAAAATTATAATGGAGCTGAAACATTCCTATTGCTTAGTGATTCTGTAGCCGTCCTACCATCATAGCACCATGCATCACTCACGAGTTTGTGGTGAGACAGTACAAACCAAGCGGCTGCACTGCCCGTCAGTACAACACGTAATACTTGATAATGATAACACACAACTATGTTGCCGATCTATTTGTTTGTTATACTTTTTATCGTTATTTGTGTATTCTTGCCACTTATTAAAATTTTTTTCTGTGCAATAGTATGCTGTCTTATGTGAGCAGCAGCCTCATACGTCTCCTATTTACCTGCCTCTTTTCTGTTGTGCTTGATGTAATGTCATGTTGTTTTCTACAGTAACATGCTCTGCAGGCTGGTAGCCCAAGAGCAATAGCCTATCCCATATAGCCTGGGTGAGTAGGAGGTTAGGCAGTGGTTCTCAACCTCTGGCCCTTTAAATACAGTTCCTCATGTGGTGACCCCCAACCATAAAATTATTTTCGTTGTTATTTCATAACTGTAATGTTGCTACTGTGATGAATCATAATGTAAATATCTGATGTGCAGGATGGTCTTAGGTGACCCCTGTGAAAGGGTCATTCAACTGCCAAAGGGGTCACGACCCACAGGTTGAGAACCGCTGGGTTAGACCATCTAGGTTTGTGTAACTGCACTCCGTGAGGTTTGATCAAACACAAAATCACCAACCGTGCATTTTTCACAGCAAACCCCAGTCGCTGAAGGGCACAGGACTGTACTCAGATCCCTCCTCCTCAGGGCCCGGTCCCAGCCCCTCTCCACCGCCAAGCTCCTGATCAACACGGTGAGGCTGGTGCTCCTCCCACACGGCCGTCCGCCCACCGCCTGGCTTCCTGCACTTGTCTTCAGGCTTCACCCAGTCACGGCCTTACATTCTGCTGGCTCCTTAGTCAGTGAGTGACCCCACTGTGGATGTTACTGAACCCCTCCCAGCAAAGAATGGGGCTCACCAACCACGTGGTTGGCTTCCTACAGGCCCAGCTGGCCTCGCACACACTTGATGAAGACTTCCTGTATGCCTACTTCAACACGCAGCGGACAGGGCTTAGTCACCAGAGCTGTGAAACGGGAATTATAATGGCACGCCTGCACTGGGTGGCTGTAAGGGTTCAACCGAGTGACTGTATGTCAGCCATTTACCACAGCATCGGGCATGTGTCAAGTGCCATGTGAAGGTCGGCTGAGTGGAGACACACAGAACTGCTGCTGCCTTCCGTTCCAGACCAGCAGCCACGTGTGCTGTCACCTCACCCACAAGTTAAGGGGCAGCCCTCCTTCCCCAGTCCCACAGCCCCATGCGTACCTTGCGTTTCCTCTTGGATTTGGGCAAAGCCTTTTCTATGGGTGTGTCGGATGGGTGGCTTGGAGGTGCGCTCTCAGCGTCCTTGGCTGCAGGCGCGCTTAGGGCTGCGGCCTCCTGGGGCAAGTGTTCTGGGATCCGGGACAGGAGGGTCAGGTCAATTTTAACCCAGAGAGACCTGACCTCGTCACTGTCCTTCAGTGGGGAGAGCAGTTCATTGCGGCCAAAGGGGACTAGCGTGTAGAACTGCTCCTCCAGCTCCTTGGCGATGTCGCTGGTGGTCCTGGCGTTGATGGAGCCCACGGGTGCGCGGGGCCCGCCGCTGCCGCCGATGCTGCTGGCGGCCTCCTTGAGCCTCTGGTCACTTGCAGAGGCGGCGGCCACGGCTGGCGCTTTGGCCAGAGGGTACTCCTCCTGCTCTGACTCTAGGTCGGAGTCCGAGGAGGAAGACGAAGATGAGGACTCTGTCTCGATGAACTCCTTGGACTTGGGGACGATCCTGCTCAGGCCCCGCGTGCGGCGCTTCTCGCAGGTGACCGAGGTGCGCAGTTCCTTGCGGTGGCTCGTCCTGCTGCTGGCACAGGGCCTGGCTTTGGTGGGCTCCGGAGGGATGGCTGTGCTCGCCCCCAGTGCGTCTGAGGGCTCCTCCGGCCGCTGGCAGCTGGCGCTCTCGCTGGCAGAGGTCCTCTCGGTGCGCCTGGGGGGCTTCTTGCCCGCTGACCTCCGCGTGGGAGCAGGCGCGCTCTCCAGGGGCGCCCCGGGGACTGGCGGCGGTGGGGCGGCTGCGGTCACGGTCACGGCCACGGCCACGGCCGCAGGCGGGGACTTCTGCTTCACCCCCTTGGTCCCCGGGGCCTTGTTGGCTGTCCTTGGCCTCTGCTCCTCCTTGCAGGCGCTCTTGACCTCCTTCTCCCTCAGGCCGGCCTGGCACCCCTCAGAGAGCTTCCCGCAGTCCTGCACGGGGTCCTTCCCCGGCGCATAGTACTGACTGCTCTCCAGGCCGTGGCTTTCATTCTGGATCAGAATAGGCGGCTTGTGGGGATTCACTTTGTTTAGCCATTTATCCAGCTGCCACTTGTTAGAGGACGCGGGCTCAGCCTAAAAGCAACAAACAAAACATCTTTTATTACAGACCTACTCAAAAGGCCTGGCTGTTTCATCTTCACTTATGCTTCTGGGTGTATGAGCAGAAAGTGAGTGGGGGGCAGGGCGGGGCTGAGGGAGGAGCAGGGGTGCAGCCCTGTGGGGCAGCTCTCAGTTGGCACCTGGATGCAGGGTGGCATCCCTTTCCTGTCCCAGGTCGCTTAAATGTCAGGGTGGTACTTTGAAGCCAATTAGAAAAAATTTAGGGATAGCACTGTGCTTCATTAGAACCCATTTCCAACACCTTTGTGTGGTATACAATGAATATCTAATCTAATAAAAGAGTAATATTGAAATTGACCGTTTCTACGGGACACCTAAGCCATACCCACCAGCCAATCAGAGTGGTTGTATACAAATTAACCCAGCCAAGATGGAGGCTGGCAATCCCCGGAGCTAGAGTAAACAGGAGGCTTCTGTTGCACCAGGAGTAAACTGTCTGCCTAGGCCTGCTGGGCCTCTTTCTGATCATGGCAACATAGTTGCAACATTGTTTCAATTATAGAAGCCACAGAGCTGAAGCAAATAGCAGGCTTCCGTTGCACCAGCGATGGAGGAAACTGTCTGCCTAGGCTGGCTGGGCCTCTCTCTGCTCACAGCAACATTGTTTTAATTATAGAAGCCATGGAGCTGAAGCCAACAGGAGGCTTCATTACCTGCCTAGGCCTTGGCTTAAAGGAACAGTGTATCAATTATAGAAGATAAATAAACCCTAGAAACCTGCTTCCAGCCAGCCTTGCTGGGACGTTGGGTCAATGGGAGCTGTGGGCAGCCTGAAAGCCTGAAAACAGCCCTCAGCCCCACACTCAGGCTTCCCAGGTACCCTAGTAGGGATCCAAACCCTGAAGAGACTGTGGGAAGCCTGAAAACACCCCTGAGCTCCTTACCCAGGCTGCCCAGGCACCCCAGTAGGGGCCCAAAACCTGAAGGGGCTGTGGGCAGCCTAAAAAGGCCCTCAGCCTGTCACCCAGGCTGGCCACACCCCAATGGGGTGAGGGTCCACACTGGGGGGCTTGGCCAGCCTGCAAACAGCCATCAGCCCGCACCCAGGCTGGCCAGGTACCCCAGTAGGGACTCAAACCCTGAAGGGACTGTGAGCAGCCTGAAAATGCCCCTCAGCTCCTCACCCAGGATGCCCAGGCACCCCAGTAGGAACTCAAAACCTGAAGGTACTGTGGGAAGCCTGAAAATGGCCCTCAGCCCCTCACCCAGGCTGGCCACACCCCAATGGGGTGAGGGTCCATACTGGGGGGCCTGGCCAGCCTGCAAACAGCCATCAGCCCCTCACCCAGGCTGGCCAGGCATGCCAGCAGGTGGACATCCCCAGAGGGGTCCCAGACTGCAAGAGGACACAGGCCGGGCCGAGGGACCTCCCAAGTGCACAAATTTTTATGCACTGGACCCCTAGTCTTTTATAATTACACATACACACTATTACTTACATACACGAGATTCCATGAAAGTTAACTGGGGAATGGTCAGGAGGCCAAGTGTTAAAGCATTCAGTTTCTGTAAGACTTAAAATTTTGGGGGACACTACTAAGAGGGTGCTACACGGAGCCTATAGTCCCAAAGAAGGGACAGAGTTCATGCAGTGAAGGCAAGCAGGGCAGTTATCAGCAGAGGCAGCAACTTGGGGCAGGCAGCTTGGCTAGTGGCGTAGAGCTCTCATTTAGCAGCTGCCTGTGTCCCGTGAGCTCTGGAGGCTGGACTTGGTTAATCTATCCCTACCTGCTCCCATCCCTTTGCCAGAAATGTTTCAGACATGAAAGAGACGATGGAAAGTCTTTCCTGCGAGCCATTAGTTTAGAGCAAATCATGGGTATTCCAGGTTTTAAACTCTGCCCCATAGACCGGTATCAGGGTCAGTGAAAGCCTGCCACAGAATGTGACCGCTTCAGGGACGCCTTTGCCCAGGGGAAGGCCTTAGTTCTCTGTCCCATAAAAAGGTTAAGAACCGAGGGCCTGCTTGATCGGTTGATTTCTAATGAAGTCCATTGATCCATCATCTATGATTATTCAAAGAAAGGAGGTTTATTGGTAAGTGCAGAACTTCAACCAGAGTGTTTGCAGTTTTGACCATATGTGAAAAGGAGAAAATATTTGGTTAGGTGATGTCTTTTTCCTTCCCTACAGCCTCCCAGCCTTTGATCGTGGCACCTGCTGCTTCAGGGGAGACCAGAGACCAGCCTAGAAGAAAGAGGACATTGCTTGGCGCTGCCTTTCGAGCGAGACTGGTTAGATCCAGAGCAAGTCAGCCTCCCTCGTAGGAGAACACATTTTCTTTCACACGATAATTTCATGTATCGAGACTTGTTTTTCAATAGTGGGCTCCACACCAGGAAGAATTTGGGGCACAAACCCTGGGGGAGTCTGGGGCCTTAACTCAGGAAGCTGGGAGCTTCTGAGGGGCCAGGGGGCCTGAAGCCAAGGTGAGGGACACAGAGCATGGGAACCAGGCACTGAACCCTGGCAGACCAGGGACCTCCTGCTGCTTCTTCCAAACAGATGAGACCGGCTGCACCTCAGGGACCCCGGCACCAGTGTCCAGTGGGCCCAGTGTGATGTCCGAGGTCCTTGCCCTGGGCTGTTGGGTGGCGAGGCTTCCCCCTGGGACACAGGTGTGGAAGGAGAAACTCTCCTGGCCCTGATTTTGGGGGGGAGGGGGTAGTGGTGGTGTCAGGTCTTCGCTTTGTTTGTTTTCATGCACCAAAAGCAAGACACAAAAGAACACAAATATCTTCTTGGCGGCCCTGAGTTGTAACACGGCAATTCCGACCTCGCTTTACTTGGCTTCTCGGAGAGGAGCCCACAGAACGCAGGAGCACGCCCGATGCACTCACTGCGGTGCTGAGCGCCCCTCGGGAAGCAGGCAGGCCCAGGCAGCTGCTCCACAAGGGCAAGTGTCACCTTCCCCGAGACAGGCTGAGAGCTAATGTGGTGGCAAACTATTTATGGCTCCTGTTACTGTCTCCTCTCACCCCCATTGCTCTATTTCAGTGACTTGTGTGCCTCAGCTTCCCTAGACAAATGGGGCACAGGAAATAGGGATGCGGGCAGAGGGGCCTCTTGCAGAAAAGGGACACATATGGGGAGGGGGGGCCCACACTGTGGCAGAGCAGGCCCCTCACGCTGGCCCCTCCCCACGTTAACACTCCTTCCCCGCCCCCACCATCGTGAGCCTCCACAGCTCCCACCTCCCAGGACTTCCTGCAGGGCACTCACAGTGAAGGGGAGCTAGTACATTTAATATGCGACTGCTGCCTCATGTGCTTTGGGGTCATTGGGGTCATCCCCCCCCCCCTTCGCTGCTGAAGAAATTGGTCTGAAGTTCCATTCACACCACTAAATCGTGCTTCCTCCTGCCTCTCAAAGGGAATCCACATTTCTCAGGCTGGTGTTCAGGTCATCCATCACTTTAGAGTCATCCTTCGCTGCTGGAGTGTCTACAGTGCGCCTCCCGCTTCACAGGTGCCATCTGATTTAATCCGTACAGATAAGAAATATCGCCGCTAACTTGCGGATGCGGAGCAGAGAGGTTAAGTGACATGTCAAAGCTGCACAGCTACCAGGCACCCTGAGACCAAACACATATCGGTTTAGGTTTAAAGATCAGGGTCTCTCCCCGGCTGCCTCACCTAATCCTCCCCGCCACCCCACCCCGCATAGCTTCAAGAAAGAGGGACCTGAGGAATGTGGGTCTTCAACCTAAAACGAGAGAGTCAGGTCTGATTTGGGAGAACACCACTAACTCTCCAAGCAATGCCTGCGCCTCCTGCTAACCTCGACCACATGGCCTTCTGATGCTCATGTTCGTTTCATGTGTACATTGCCTTCAGCAAAGCCCAGCCCTCCCATTAGGCAGGAGCCAGGTCTCGGCTTTGGCGTGTTCCTTGCAGCGTGTGCACCAATTAGGGAGGCAGGCCACTGTGGCTGCTCCTGAGAACAGCGCTCACTGGCTGTCCCTCAACTCCTACTCTCAGTCCTCAGAGTGACCATCCTGGGGGCCGGTGAAGGGGGACCCAGGGTGGGACTCGTGCACTGGCATGCAGCTGGGATGGCTGCCTTTCTAAGCCACCCCAGGGCTTCTGCCCATGTTTTCTTTGCTTGCTCACTGCTTTCTATTTTCAGCCACGATTCTCCTCCCTGGTTGGTTCTCCTCCCTGGTTGGTTCTCCTCCCTAGTTGATTCTCCTCCCTGGTGAACCTTCACTCCCACTCATGCCTAAGGCTTCCCTGAGCGCTGTAGTCCCTGCTACATTGGACTCTCCTTCCCAGCACCCCCTGCCATGCACCCCTCAGACCCCTTGCTGAGGAGAAGCTAGTTCAATCAATGAATACCTTGCGTCACATTTCTGCTGATTTTCAAGAACAACCCAGGGCAGCATTTCCCACAGGTGCTTTAGTTCATGGAGTCCACAAGAAAGGTTTCCATGTCAGGTAAGTCTGGGGAATACGCAATGGAAAACAGTTTCCATGAGCAATACCACGGCTGGGTGGAGCCCTGTGGAAAAGTGATGGTTAAGCCGACAATCCTGGCCTTCCATGTACCCGTGTGGCAGGGTTTGGGAGCTCTCTGTCAGCGTGCACTCTGCTCACTGAGGGGGAGTCACTGTCCCCCGGAAAGCTCTGACATGAAAGGGTGCATCATGCCAGAAAAGAAGATGAAATTCAAGTGACACAAATTAGACTGAGAACACTCAGCAAACATCAGGGAGGGCACTGCACAGTGTGCCAGCGTGCGGACGCAAGGAGGGCACTGCACAGTGTGCCAGCGTGCGGACGAGGCGTATATAATGGTAAGACTATTCAATGCAGTGTCTCTACAAGCCTGGTCGTGCAGACGGAAATCAGCTGAGACCCCTGGGTTCCAGTGCTGGCCACTGAGAGGAGAATGCGGGTCCTTGAAATGTCATGAGGGCCTCCTCTCCTCCCCACATGCCAGGCTGTTACAGTGACTAACCTGCTCTTGCCACTTCCAGGGCTTCTCTGCACCCAGAAGCAAGGAGCTGCAAGCTGTGTGTAGCCCCAGGCAGCTTGGCTCCAGGCCTGCTCCGCAGAGCGCCTCTCCAAGGCCAGGGCTTCTGAGAGAAACGACAAGAGCTTCCTTTCCTCACCAAGGAGGTCAAGCCTGTGATCATCTCAGGGACATTCAGAAAGAACTTGTTTAAAGTGCCTAAGAACTTACTCAGAAAACTACAGGAGATTGAAAAAAGAGATAGAGGAAGACATAAACAAATGGAAGAACATATGTTCATGGATTGGTAGAATCAACACCATTAAAATGTCCCTACTACTCAAAGCAATCTACAGATTCAATGCAATCCCCATTAAAATACCAACGTATACTTCAAAGATCTAAAACAAACTCTCCAAAAATTCATCTGGAATAAAAAAAGACCACAGAGAGCCACAGCAATCCTGAGAAAGAACGAAATTGGAGGGATCACAATACCAGATATCAAGCTATATTACCAAGCCATGGTTCTCAAAACTTCATGGCACTGGCACAAGAATAGACATATACTCCAACAGAAGAGAACAGAGAACCCAGAAGTCGACCTAAGCCATTATGCTCAATTAATATTTGACAATGGAGTCAAGACAGTCTCTTCAATAAATGGTGCTGGGAAATTTGGTCAGATCCATGTAAAAAAATGAACTAGACGACCAACTTACACCATACACAAAAACAAACTCAAAATGGATAAAGGACTTAAACGGGAAACCATGAAAATACTAGAGGAATCCACAGGCAGCAAAATCTCAGACATATGCCGAAGGAATTTCTTCACTGATATAGCTCCTAGTCCAATGGAAACTAAAGAGAAAATAAACAAATGGGACTACATCAAAATAAAAAGCTTTTTGCACAGTTAAAGAAACCTTCAACAAACTAAGAAAGCCCACTGCATGGGACACCATCTTTGCCAATGTTATGATAAGGATTTAATCTCCAATATTTATAGGGAACTCATACAACTTAACAAAAGGAAGATAAACAATCCAATCCAAAAATGGGCAACAGACCTAAATAAATATTTTTTAAAAGAAGACATAAGGAAGGCCAAGAGACATATGAAAATATGCTCAAATTCACTAATCATCCAAGAAATGCAAATCAAAACAACGAGATACCATCTCACACCTGTCAGAATGGCTATCGTCAATGAATCACCAAATGACAAGTGCTGGCGAGGATGTGGAGAAAAAGGAACCCTCGTGCATTGCGGGTGGGAATGCAGACTGGTGCAGTCACTGTGGGAAACAGTATGAAGTTTCCTCAAAAAATTAAAAATGGAACTCCCATTTGACCCAGTGATCCCACTTCTAGGACTATATCCCAAGAAACCAGAAACACCCATCAGAGATGATATATGTACCCTGATGTTCATAACAGCACAATTTACCATAGCTAAGATTTGGAAATAGACTAAATGCCCATGGGCAGGTGAGTGGATTAGAAAACTGTGGTACATCTACACAATGGAATACTATGCTGCTATAAAAAAGAAGGAACTTTTACCATTTGCAGCAACATGGATGGAACTAGAGAGCATTATGCTAAGCGAAATAAGTCAGTCAGAGAAAGATAAATATCACATGATCTCACTCATATGTGGGATATAATGATCAACATAAACTGATGAACAAAAACAGATCCAGAGACAAATGTCAGGGGAGGGGGAGGTTAGACATCAACCAAAGGACTGTATGCATGCATATTAGCATAACCAATGGACACAGACACTGGGGCGGTGGGGGCTTACCCTCGGGGTGTGAGTGGTGGTAGGGGGGCTCAATTAGGGAAAAAGGAGATATAAGTAAAATTTTAAAAAATAAAATTTTTTTTTTTAAAAAAAGTGCCTAAGAACTGCACTTCTACTAGGCTGGGCTTTGGCCTCATTCATGAGAATGAGACACATCTGCTCATGGGTTTACCCTACCAGACCTGAGGCCCTGAACATAACTGTCCCTTAAAACACACAAAGGCAATTCAAACACAAGGGGGCAGACATTTGCAATGGCTAACCATGAGGTTTGACCATGATTGGTTGCTTATTTTTAGTTTGTGACACATTTTTTTTACATACTAGGCAAAGTACCTAGGCAAAGCAGTATAGTGGCAGATTCGGAAATTACCAAAAAATCGGTACAGCCGTCTGGTAGGGTTAAGCTTCAAAGTCACAGAGAAGAGCCTGGACAGGAGTCGTCACAGATCCTAATGCTTTTTGCCTACTCCACTGCCCCCTTGGCTCCTGTACTGTCTGGGAACCCAATTATTTCTTATAGCTAATACTCTTCTGGAGTTTCTCAACAAATTATAGCGTAACTTTGGCTTTGAAGAAGCCTGTCTAACTCCTTTACTTTATTGAACTCCTGTATTTTTTTGTTTCGTATTATTATTGCCACTATCAGCCCAGCTCTGATAAGGCAGGGACATGCTAGATAATTGCTGTATCCCAGAGCCAAGCACCAGGTCTGGGGCGCATGCTTGGTAAGTATTTGTTGAATGAATACGGAATGAGTGAATGAACAAAATTATAAAGAAGGAATAATAATTTAGTTTTGGGGGAAAGTCAGCGTTGTATCAGCCTGTGGTTTTTATAGGTTAACTAGAAGCCCAGTGCATGAAATTCATGCACTGGAGAAGGGGTGTCCCTCAGCTCAGCCTGCACCCTCTCCAATCTGGGACCCCTCAGGTGATGTCCAACTGCTGGTTTAAACCGGCAGTTGGACATCGCTCTCACAATCCGGGACATCCTGGCTCCCAACCACTTGCCTGCCTGCCTGCCTGCCTGATTGCCCTCTAACCACTCCCCTGCCAGCCTGATCAATGCCTAACTGCTCCCCTGCTAGCCTGATTGCCCCCAACTGCCCTCCCCTGCCAGCCATCTTGTGGTGGCCATCTTGTGACCACGTGGGAGCGGCCATCTGGGGCAAGGGCATGATGGTCAATTTGCATATTACCTCTTTATTATATAGGATGTTGCTAAGAGCCTTTCTTTATATGGAGGCCGGGCAAGGGAGGGGGAGGTAAGCCTCATGTAAAGGGGAGGGAAGAGCAAGAGAGATGGTTTATTTCAGGGTGCATGACAAGTGCTCGGAGCACAGCAGGAAGGTACTGGAAGAAATGAGGAGTGGGGGAAATATTCTCCGGGTTTCTCAGTGCTGCTGGAGGGGGAGACCCTGAGGGAATTGAAGAGCCACTCTCTGGACTTCAGGTAAAGCCACAGCTGCTCTCCAGTGTCCTCAGGCACAGGCACAAGGCTGGGCACAGAGTGCCCTGAGGGCTCCCTCTCATAAGTGGCGTTGGTTTCATTTCAGAGCCCATTTAGAAATGCGGGCCCCAAAGTGATACAGTGGGTTGTTAGGTGAAAAATTAAATCCTACTGTCCAAGGTTACATCAAATGTTTGTACACGCAAGAGGAAACTATTTTACTCCTTCTTTAGAAATGAAAGTCTACCGTACAGAGCCATGGACTTGAGAAATTTGCCCTAAACCCTCTCCCAAGAACCTCTATGCCCTGAAAGACTTTGAATATTTCCCTTTCCCCTTTGAAGTCGAAATAGCGATGTTTTTATTGGCACCGTATAGTGTTCTTATATGAGGCATCTAAATCTCCCACATAGATACTCATTATAGCTAGAAAAGGTTTCATTATTATTTGTAGGTTGGTGCTAATTTTTAGAAATATTTTCACAAAGAAAGCATAGTTAGGAAAGTTTTATTGATACTTATAGCTGGTGTTCTTCTAATCTGTGACAAACTGCAAAAAGGTAAGGTCTTACCACGTCTCATCCACAAAACTCCTTTCCGTGAGTCACCGGTGGCCACACTTCCCGTTCAGTAACCAGCTCTGGCTGGTTACTGCCCTGCTGACCCTTAGGGAGACCTGATCCGCTCCAGCCAGTGGTATTTCCAGCATATTTGGGAATTCCTGGCCACTAAGATAGAGATTTTTGAAGAGATGGAAGATGCAACTTCTGTGCTTCCGAGGAAGCTCTGTAATTATGAGAACTGCGAGGAGGGGGCAGAGCAGGGAAAATGATGAGCCCAAACCAACCTGACAGGCTGCCGAGGGGCGCTGGCCTCAGGGGTCGTGGCTGTCACAGCATGAAGGTGGGGGGCTGTGAGGACCAGGGTCCAGGACTGACCGAGGCCCAGGGCTTGGGCCCGTGTAGGTCTTACCTCGGGGCTGGAGTAGTGGGCAGGCTTGCTGCCCTCGCTCTCGCTGGAGCTGCTCTCGCTCTCGGAGTCAGATCCCGAGCTGCTCTCCGAGTCGCTGGACGAACTGCTGCCGCTGCTGCTGCTGCCGCTGCTGCTGCCCTTGCTGGAGGGCACGGAGGCTCTGCAGCTGGTCTGCTGGACCCCGGTGCTGCCAGCCCACAGGCCCGGGGGGAAAGGGAAGGAAAGTCAAGTGAGCAAACACGCAGCACCACCACCACGCAGCTGTCACTCCACCAAAGGAGCGAGAAGGCACAGACGACACATTTTTCCACCATCACTTGGCACTGGAAGAGCAATTGTCAAGGTCAAATCCTGCCAGTTAAGTGGTTACATACATGTTGATAAAACTGGGAGTGAGGGTCGGGCATGTTACTGTACGGCCATTCGGAGGGGAAGGCGGTGTGGCTCAGAACGGCTCTGTCCGGCCACTGTTTCTGAGAACGCCTTTTCCAGTGCACTCCCAAACACAACCATCTACAAAGGGGCAAGGAAATCCAAAATGCTTGGAATATTTTGTGGAATTGAAAATGTCTGTTTGCTTCATTTTAGGACGTGGGCTGTGAGGAAGGGAACAGTGTTCTGCTCTGTCCTTCCCTGGCCTACTGGAAGGTTCCAGAGACCGCGGCCTGGCAGTTACATAACCCTGCGTCCCACCTCTTCCCGCCCTCAGACTCGAGCGCTGTCGTCTTCCCAGGACCTGGCTCGCTGAGTAAACAGTCATTTTCCTCCGAGCCCTTCCACTGAAGGACTGGAGATCCATCACTTACATGGTTTCATATATTCCAGACCCCAGGAGAGTGGCTGCCTTACAGCAATAACATTTCAAAGCAAACTTCATGTTCACATTTCATGCTGAAATTCACCAGCAAGTTATATATGCAAATTATATATTCAGACAGAAGAGAAAAAATGGACATTTTCTAATGGTAATTAATTCACCACAAAAATTCAAAGTAACACAAAGTCACCCAAAAAGTGTTTGAGGCAAGAATAAAGTCTTTGGTACTCCTATAATATTCAACATTTTCCAAGTCTGTATTAATTTAGGCACATCCAAATCTGTTCTTTTGAGGTTGAAAGCTAAACCCAGGAAGGCTGTGACCACGTTCTCATGTGACAACCAATACTTGCCTGCCCCTCCCCACTGCAGCCACGAACTGTGAGTGCAGGCCGGGCCCCGGGCTTGGCAGGGCTAGTGTCTCGGTGCAGTTCAGCCTGGACGAGGTTGAGGGACCCCTTTCACCGGCCCCTCACACCTCTGACAAATGCTCCACCAAGGACGGAATCGCATAAATCCTTAATGTGGGGATGTGGGGGTGGGGGTGAAGGGGTTATTACTCATTGGAACCTGCTTCCAGAAGCATGACAAGACAAACACCATCTTGTAGGATATACCTGAAAATAAAAGCCATTTGTGAACTGCAGGCCAGGGAAAGAGCACGCCGGAACATAACCTTGCCTAGAGGTTTTTATTTCTCCCACAGTGTCGTGGCTCACACCCATGGCTGACACATCCTTCCACATCAGGTGGCAGGGATTTCTTGTGCAGCCTCTCATTTGCATCTGGTGTTGAGAGAGAAGTCCTGGCTCTTCAGAAGGGAGGTTAGTGATCAAAGGCTATAAAATGGCTTTCTTCCCTATGAACGAAACCCCATCTTTCCTGCTGTCGGAGCAGAGATGGCTACTATCAATAAAGTCATTACAAACGAAGGAGATTATCAGTCTCTGACCCAACAGGAACACTTGAGATTCGTGTTAATCGTTTGTCGAGGGGCTCCCCCCTCCCCCCACTAATAAAGTCAAACCAAATCCAAAAAGGCCCAAAGCAAAGCCACACATGGCAGAGGGAAAAGAGAGTCCCCTGCCCCACTTTGGATGCCGTTTTTTGAAGACGGGGAAACCAAGATGCATAAGGAGCACATCGGGTGGTTTTGCGTGATGGCCGAAGGCGTGGATCCCGGACAAGTATGTCCTACCTGCTCCAACTCCAACAACAAAGAGCATGTGATGCCAGCTTGTGTGTGGAGTCCCGGGGGTTTGCACCACCGCTCGACTCTTTAATTTCTGGGAAATGTCCTTTGAGGGCGCCCATGCCGCCTCCTCTGCGAGGCTGCCCTGCAGGACGAGACTGCAGCCCAAGGAGTCGGAGCCTCTGGTCCCTCAGATGAGCAGACAGCCTTATGCGTTCATGTTTTCCTTCCTCAAACTGGGAATTCCCTGACAAGGACAGTCTTACCGGCATAACTATTATGTTTTTAGAACAGTGGGGAGAGCCAAGAATTTTAGGTTTTTCTTCATGCTTTGCTCCACAGGCTGAGGCTCACGCTGCTGCGGGTCAGCATTGAATATATTTGGGGTTCAATGGTTCGAGCAGAGAGTGTGTCACCAGGAAGAATCATGTTAAGGGTGGGAGCCTGGAGAGCTCTGTGGCCCCTATCTGGGACCAAGGAACTGCCCGCATCCACTTGGGGACGGCTGGCCCGGCTGACCACAGCGGCAGCAATCCCATCTCAGCACACGCAGTCGCTGTGCAGGGAGGTGGCAGTAAAGAGCAGGAGCGGGGATGCGGTCACCGCCGCAGACGAGGACTGATGAAAGGGCTCTTTGGAGACACGGAATCAAGAAGATGGGAGAAGACGTATTGGAAAGACATGCATGAGGGAAGACGGGGCTGCATATAGTTCATGCTTTAGTGTGACAATAGCTCTCATGTTTTTGTATTGGAGATATTAAAAAATTAATTTAAAAATTTAACTTTTCCCTAAAACAATAGCATAGAATAGCTGACATGATGACACGGTCTTGGACAGCTTTTATGAGTGCTCTTGGGCCCCTATGCCATACCAGGAACATGGTGCGGTTGAGTCTGCAGACATGAAACCATTGATGAGATCATGGAATAAATCTTTGTGTTGCCCAGCTTGGCACCGTACCTGGGACATAGTAGGCATTCACATGTGATCACTGAGTAAAAAAAATCAATAGGAAAAAAATCCATCATTGGTTTAATGAGTTTTTTTTTTTTTTTTTTAAAGCATTTAACCTTTCAAAAAGGTTACAATTTCTATTTCCCAATAAAGGAATATGTAAGGGGTTTCAGCACCTCTGTGCTCTCCCAGTTTTAACAGTTTTTCCTTTCAGAGACTATTTCTTTAAACGTACTCTAAATTTCATATGCCACGATTCAGCCCAGTTCTCTCTCGGATGGTTACGTTTTGCATTTAATTTCGTGGAATGTCTTTGCTGGTTTTGTTAGTGGTCAGGACCCAATGCCCCCTGGAGAGTCCTGGGTTTATTCTAACGACCGCTTGCTGCGCCCCTTCCTTTGGCTGCAGTGACACATCCCTGCAGAAGCCGGCCTGGGCCAAGTCTGAACAGAGACAGTAACCGAAAAGATCTGGAACCTCAGTGACAAATCCCGGTCTCGCAGTCCAGGGTGTCCTGCCTGCCCAGGGCAGCGTGGGGCCTGGATAAGTATCCACAGGTGTCCACACACCTTCAACCAACAACTGCCGGGGGCAGGCTCCCTGCCAGCTGGCGCTGTGTGGGCACCCAGGGCCCTGGCCGAATGATACGACACACAAGGGCTGTGCCCCCTTTCACTCCACACTCAGGGTGAACTCAACAAATGCTTGATTTCCAAACTGTGACCAGTCCCCTGGCTACAGGATCCTGTACAGAAAGCACCGTCACTAGTATTGCTGTTATTTGATTTAAAATTGTGACCAATGATGAGTCGCGACAATGGAGAAAGCTGGTGCAAGGGGGTTCGCGTTGCTGGAGTTATCTTCCAAAAAACCAAACGGACAGCGCCGTGGACTGATGTGTTTTCGTTTGTTCTGCGTTATTGCCAGGAACAGCTCTGCTAACACGTGGCTTTTGAAGCTCTTTGTGGTCTGGTCTCCATCACGGGTCCATGTGAAACCCCAGCAGTGATCATTTCCATCACGTTGACAGTGTGAGTCGGTTTCTGGCCGCATGCCTTTGCTGCGCCGTCTCCGCCCGAACCCCTTTCCCCCCTCCAGCTGCCCCGCAGGCCCTCTCAGGACCGAGCCAGGGCTCCCTGTTCTGCACGGGTTTCCCAATTCCCCAGGCGTGGTGGCTGTTCCTCACCCGAGACCCGAGGTACACCGCACATTTCTCTGCTATTATCCTTGTATCCCCGACGCTGGCAGAGGGTCTGACATAAATAGATTCTCAACTAATGTTGATTGACTTTAATAAAATAATGATTCCTGACTCCGTGTGTAAAACTGATTCCTGATACAATGTGTTTTGTTATACTATGAAGTAGCCCAGGAGATGTTGGTATATGTGTATTTTTTCTGTTGCTCTGGGGCTGCGTAGGATTTCCTAAAACTGCTATCTTTAGAAAGCTACCGTCTATATTATTGGTTACAAATAGAAAACCTACAGAGGCAAGGCGAGTAGCATCAGTGACTTAGTATACAGGTGTAAGGGAAACACATGTGTAACCTGTGATGGTAAATGACAGCAGACCCCTGGCTCCCTCGCGCCCAGACATGCACCCCAGGCCAGCCTTGCTCTGCCAGGTGGAAATGAGAGCCCAGTGTTGCCAAATCCTTTGATTTTCCAGAGGAAGTCCCAAATCCCGGTGTTTACTTCAAATCTCCTGATTTTAAAATGCTAGCACCTAACCAGAAAAGTTCTGACAATGAAAAGTTCCACTATATGTCAGCAATGAAATACATCCGTGGTCAGTGGAGGCCTGTGAGTGCCAGTCGCAGACCCTGATCCATGTCCTGTTCTCACACATTCTGAAGGCTTCACGTGGTTCCTTGTTAAAGAATGAACAAAAAAGACCACGACTAGGAGTTTTACTCTCTCAGGATTTAGGTGAGTAGGGCCCACAAGAGGCTAAACAAATACAATGAGCTCAGTCCACTTACTTAGAAGTTTTTAAGATTATGAAATAATTACTGATTCATCAGAAGTTGCAAAAATAGTAGGGATGTCTCATGTACCCCTCACTCAGTTTCTCTCATAGCCTCATCTAATCTAATAAAAGAGTGATATGCAAATTGACCCTCACTCCATTACACCTAAGCCACACCCACCAGCCAAGCCATGTCCACCAGCCAATCAGAGTGGTGGTACGCAAATTAACCCAGCCAAGATGGCGGTTGGAAGCTGTGGAGCTAGAGCAAACAGGAGGTTTCCGTTGTACCAGTGATGGAGGAAACTGCCTGCCTAGGCTGGCTGGGCCTCTGCTCAAGGCAACAAAGTTTCAATTATAGAAGATAAATAAACCCCAGAAACCTGATTCCAGCCAGCCTCGCTGGGATGTTAGGTCAATGGGAGCTGTGAGCAGCCTGAAAACAAACCTCAGTCCCTCACCCAGGCTGGCCACATCCCCATGAGGTGAGGGTTCCCACTGGGGGGTTTGGCCAGCCTGCAAACAGCCATCAGCCCCTCACCCAGGCTGGCCAGGCACACCAGCAGGTGGACATCCCCCGAGGAGTCCCAGACTGCGAGAGGGCACAGACCGGGCTGAGGGACTCTCTCCCCACCCCCAAGTGCACAAATTTTTGTGCACCGGGCCCCTACTCTCATATAATTACAGAACAATGCCAACACCAGAAAACTGGCCATGGAACAATGTGCGTTTAGTTCTATAACATTTCATCACATGTAGATTCATGTAGCCACCTCCACAACTAAAGCACAGAACTGTCCCATCATCCAGGAGCTCCTCACGTGACTCCTCGAGTTACACCCACCGCTCAGCCCCACCCATCCCTCACCCCTGGCAAATACTCATCTGTTTTCCATTTCTAAACATTTTTTTATATTAAGGATGTTAAATAAAAAGGTATCAGATAGTGTGCATTATTTTTAAATGAGATCTATTGAGATCCTAACTAATAAAAGCATAATATTGAAACTGACCTTTCTTCAGGACTCCCAAAAGCCAATCAGAACAACAGTATGCAAATTAGCCCAGCCAAGATGGTGGAGGCCTACCGAACACCAGGTCCAACACCGAACAGGGAAGGCCAGTGGCAGGAGCAGGGTGGGAGGAGTGAGAAGGCCAGGTCTGGGAATGGAGCGATCGCGCCAGCCCAGGCACAGGCGGAGGCCTGGCCTCCTTGTGTCCGTGTGCAGGTGGTCACCGGCGGTCGGTTCTGGGCAGTGGAGGGCGGCTGCAGGGCCGGGGCTGGGAATAGAGAGATGGGGCTGGGAATAGAGGGATCGTGCCAGTGGTTGGTTCTGGGCGGCCTTGGTGGGAGCCGGCTGCCTCGCCCTGGGCCCTGCGGCTGGGGCTTGCAATAGAGCGATGGCGCCTGTGGTGGTTCCTGACAGCGGCAGCCAGCCGCAAGGCTGGGAGCCTGCACCCTGGCCCCTGGCCCTGCGAGGCCTGGGAATAGAGCAATTGCGGGCCCACGAGACCTCGGAGGCTCTTTGGCAGCTGGATCCAACCTTGGGGCCTGCTCTGGGTGTGCGGGAGCTTCTGCGGCCCATGGCGGAGCCTACTATGCAGGTTGGCCACAGATGTTCCCTTTGTTGTATGTGTTTTTCGCATTGACCCCTTCCACCTCATATTCAACCCTCCCAGGCCTTTCCCCCTCTATGTCTATGTCCATAGGTTATCTCTTAACATTTCTGTTTCCTTTCCAATCTCTAAATTTTATTTTATAAGTTGTTTACTATGATTGTCTTACCTAATTTTCTCTTAGCACAATCTTTTTTTCCCCTTTGTAGTACCATTATTCCAAAACACCCACCCAGCAAAACCATACCATTGATTACTGGGTAATGCTATCATTTAATTTCTTTCTTTTTATGCTCAGGTTACTGAAAGCTACTGAGAATGGTCGGAATACAGTTCAGGCAATCCAACTTTAGCAGGGTCATCTGTATTGCTGACCATCCTTTAATTTGGCTTTGTTGGTGTCAATGGATTGCTGACATAACAGATCAACTAAGCCTGATATTACTGATAAGTACCTCTAAGGAGAGATGGAAACTTCAACACTTATTCACATAGGAATGAACAGAAGAGAAAAGGGGAATGCTATTTAAGCCATTATGAAGTATTCCATTTCTTTAAAAAAATTTGCAAATAGCTAAGACCATGAGAGTATAGAACCCCAGGAAGCTTCAGGGAAAAGGAGTTTGCCCTATTCAAAGACTCTTCTCTCTGGATCCTCACCAAATGTTCTCAACAAAGAACTGGAGAAAGCTTTCCTAAATGGTGAAAGCCTAGGAAAGAGTAGACATTGTAATGAGAAAAAAGTATACACATCACCCGCACCTTTCTTGCCTATGGGCAAAAAGTTTTAATTTTCAGGGGGAATAAAAACACATATTATTGCCTCCAGGACCTAAGAAGATAATAGAAAGAATAACGTTTACCTCTGGCTGGGGAAAGGACACCATATTGAGTGTATACCATTAGAGATACCCAACCACTATGAGAGGGGTCAGGTTATTGGGAAAGTCCCTCCTCCAAGACTCAGGACCCTGCTAAGACTGAGACTGAACCATGACAACAGAGAGCCTCTTTGTCCCACTCCACCAAGCTAGAAAGCTCTAAGAAACAAGCAACAACATGAAGAAAACCCCCTCTGAGCAATAGGCACTAAAAGGTAGCCTAAGAGTGAAGGAGGCAATAAGAAAAACCCTCTGATAAACAGACTCCACCCTAAGAACAAGGTAATATTAGAAAAATTGGAAGCCTATGGTTCATTATAGGAAACTATCATAACAAACTTTAAATCCAGTTCAACTCCTGATTAGATAGTCTCAAATCCCCATTCCCATTTCCTTCCGATGCAGAATAGAACAAAGGACATGTTCATTTCACTTCTAGAAATAGATACACATACTATCTGTGTTTCAACCAACAATTTTCAGGAAGACACAATAATAAGGAGGAAGACCAAAAAAAAAATCTGTCCATAGACAAAATCTAATCTAATGTGTGCCGGGTACGTTAGCTCGGTGGCAGGGGCGTGGGGGGAGGGTACCCCCCCCCCCGGGGTCATGCGCGAGCATCTTCCGCCCCCGTGCAGAGTGTCTGCTGCAGGTCCGCCACCTGGCTCCACCCTGGGGGCCTCTGTGGGATGTGTGCGAGCGTCTGCCGCCTGGCTCCACCCAAGGTGTGTCTGCTCAGCAGCAGGGCACCCCCAAGGGACCATGCACCAGCGTCCAACCCCTGGCCTGCCACCCAGCTCTGCGCCAGGTGTGTCCCCTCAGCGGTGGGGGCTCACAGGTATGTGCAATGGTGGGCCACTTGGCTGGAAATGTCCACGCCTGCACTCACCAGCCACCCCACCTCCCAGTGCACGAACCCTGAGGGGGCTGTGGCCAGCCTGAAAACAGCCCTCAGCCCCTCACCCAGGCTGGCCATGCATGCCAGCAGGTGGACATCCTCCCCGAGGGGTCCCAGACTGTGAGAGGGCACAGGCCAGGATGAGGGATCCCCTCCTCCCCTTGCCGAGTGCACAAATTTTTGTGCACCAGATCCCTAGTATAATTTAAATATCATAGTATATATCCTTTAGAGATGGTTTTTTTTGGTCAGCATAATGCTGAAATCCCTCCAGGTATTGAGTATATCGATAATTTGTTATGTTTTATTGATTCCATGGCATGGATGTTTAACCATTCAATCATTCAGGGACATTCTGGCTGTTTTCAGTTTTTGGCTATTACAAATGAGACTGCTATCTGTGTATAGGTTTGTGTGTGCATGTTATCTGTTCATTTCTCTGGGACAAATGCCAAGGAGTGTAATTGCTGGGGTGCATGATAATTGTATGTGTAGGTTTTATAGAAACTGAGAAACCATTTTATTAGTTTTGGGCTCTATTGTTTGGTAGTTACAAATTTGAGAATGCTGTGTCTTTTTTTTTTAAAAATATTTTTATTGATTTTTTTACAGAGAGGAGGGGAGAGGGATAGAGAGTTAGAAACATCGATTAGAGAGAAGCATTGATCAGCTGCCTCCTGTACACTCCCAACCGGGGTTGTGCCTGCAACCAAGGTACATGCCCTTGTCTGGAATCGAACCTGGGACCCTTGAGTCCACAGGCCGACGCTCCATCCACTGAGCCAAACTGGCCAGGGCTAGAATGCTGTGCCTTTTCACTGACTCGACTCTGTTACCCGTACGTAATGTCGAATTCCATCCCTGGTACTTCTCTGTGCTCTGAAGTCTCCTTTATCTGAGAGTAAGAGAGCCATTTTTGGCTTTCTTTTGATTAATGTTTTAATGGGATATATTTTCCATCCTTTTACTTTCAACCTACTTGTATCGTATTTAAATTGAGTTATATTTATTTATCCTCTCTTTTAATTGATGAATTTAGACCTTTAACATTTAATATAATCATTGATATGGTTAGAGCTTAAATTTGCCATTTGACTTTTGTTTCTGTTTAATCCCTCTATTTCCTTTTTCTCTGCCTTCCTGTCCCTTAAAATTTGTTTTAGAATTATCTATATATTTAAATTCAATTTACTGAAAGTAAAAACAAAAGTTAACCCAGTCCTGCCTTCATTCTCCAGCCCCTGGCAACCACTGAGATAGGATTTTAAGTAAACAAAAGAATTACATTTTGATTTATTTACAGTGTTTTTTAAATTCATCTCTTTGTAAAGAGTCTTAAATCATTTTTCCAGATATATATATATATATATATATATATATATATATATATATATCTTATCACAATCTACTGGTATTATCATTTACCAGTTTAGGTGAAGGGTAGAAACCCTGCCTCCTTAATAGTCTTGAGTATTTCTTCTATCTACACAGAGAACCACATCAAACCATTTTTCAAATTATCTTTTGACTATCAAACACAATGAGAAAACACAGGAAGGGAGGGGAAATTTATTATATTTACCCTATTTTTACTCTTTTTGTTTTTCTTCTTTCCTTCTTGATATCGTTTTGTTTTATCAAAATTCCTTCTTTTAATATGTCCTTTCTGTCTCAAGAACTTTCTTTAGCCATTCTTTTTGGGTAGGTCTCTTGGCGACAAATGCTTTTAGGTTTTTGTTGTTGTTGTTGTTTTTTAATCTCAGAATGTTTTCATTTGTCCTTTATTCCTGAAGGAAATTTTCAATGGATAAAGGATTTTAGATGGGAAATTATTTTCTTTCAACACTTGAAAAATTACTTGATACTTCCTTCTGGCTTGTCTGGTTTCTGAAGCAGTGCCATTTGAATTGTTTTCATTGTCTACGGCTACAGGTAAGATGGTGTTCATTCCTGCTTTCAAGATCTTTTTCTTTTGTCTTTTATTTTCAGAAGTTTGTATTTTAGTTTCAGATATATCTTGGCATGGGGTTTGCTCTGTTAGGGGTTTGCCCAGCTTTCCCAAACAAGATGTGTAGGTTTCTATATTTTCTGCAAAACTTGGAAACTTACATTATTGCTTTAAATGCTTTTTGAGTAACTTTTCAGCCTTGATTTTCCTCCTCCCATTCTGGTTCTCTGAAGACACAAGCAGATCTTTGGTTACAGACACATAGTCTATATAAGAGGCTCTTCTCCTTTCTCTTTTCTTCTCTTTTTCTCTTTAGTTTTTCTCTGTTGTTCATGTTGGTGATTTCTCTTGTTCTGTCTTCAGGTTCACAGAATCTTTCCCCTGTTCTCTTCATCCTACTGTTGAGCTCATTCATTGAAATTTAAAATTTCAGTGGAAGGAAGTCAGGCTTCCCACTTGGCCTTTGCTGAGGAGGAGGAGAGTGGGGTCACTTCTTTTTCTTTCCATGGTATTTGGCTGGAATAGAGCAACTGCTGTCTAAATGTCTCCTTCTTGCTAGGATTCCCATTTCCTGGTCCTTTGACTAGACAGAACTGGCTTTCCTGGGTATTTTTTAAAAAATCTGTGCCTACTGGCATTTCCAAGTTGCTGGCTTCTCCAGCGTCCCCTCTGAGCCATCTGAGACAAACGAACACCCAGGGAGCTCACCACTGTGTCTTTCCTGGACCCTGAGGTCTGAGCTGATCTGCCTGCTCTGAACCTTTGTCTTACGTTTGTTTTAAATGTGATGTCTAGGAATCTTCCTGTACTTAGCAGGAGGGACAGGGAAAAGCACGTCAGTATCTTGACATTTACCATTGGGAGGAACATTCTCTCTCAATACTTCCAACCTCCAAGTCTGGTTAATTATGTCAAAGGCTGATCAATGAAACAGCCATGCAGGTCTCTGCTACAGTGCTTACCCATTTTAGCGTAGAGTCAACTTAGGCATTCACTGACTTACATAAGAAACACTCATTGTGGAGATGAAGCTCAGATTTTCTAAGTATGTGTTCAAAGCCAGAAAGGACATGCCACTAACAATGCATATAGGTAGCATATAGGTGAGAAAAATGGCTCATGAAACGAGCCTGTACAAATGTTAAGGATGAAAAGGTGAGTACTGTAAGTTATGTTCAGAGGAAATGGCATGGGGGTAAGGGGTGATATTGGAGTGACATTTATTAAGAATCCACTTTGTGCCAGGTACATCAGAGTGACAGCACGTGTGTGTGCTGCATGTGCTTGGGAGGAGGGAGCTGACGGACACTCGGCCATACACAGACACCACAACAGTCAGATGCTCTGGGCTTCTCCAAGGGAAAAAGTGTAACCATCACACACACTACAGAATCATAAAAAGTAGCTGAAATCGGCTGTGAGAGCTACAAAGCAAGTTAAAGCACTACTTGTTGACAATGCAAAAACTGCCCATTTTTCATGAATCTAGAAAAGTCCAAGAAAAGCTCTATAGTAAGTCAAAATAGAGCACCCAGTACTCATAGGGAAGGAAACAGTCATATTCCAACACAAAATAGTGACTCAGGCCAATGGACAATACCTCCCTCCAGCCCCTATCCACTCAGGATCATTTTATTACTTTATGCCTTTGCTGCCCTTTCACAGGGTAAGTATTATTCTGTTACTTTATGGGTAAGGACAATGAGAGACAAATAAGGGACAAAGCTGAGATTCTACTCCCAGATATTTACCATCTATCTATCTATATAAAAGCCTAAGTGACTGTTATGACTGAATGACTGGAATGACTGGTTGACTAGTCGCTATGATGTGCACTGACCACTAGGGGAGAGACGCTCAATGCAGGAACTCTCCTCTGGTGGTCAGTGTGCTCCTATAGCTAACCTTCTGTGCTCCCAGCTGGCCAACCTTCTAGCTGGCCAACCTCCTGGGGTCCCTCCCTCTGGCTCACCAGCCCCCCTGATAGGCCTTGATTGCCAGCCAGGTTGAGGGACCCCACCCATGCATGAATTCATGCACTGGGCCTCTAGTATGAAAATAATTAGGGATGTTTAAAACACTTATTCACAAGCATATATGCTCATATTATTTGCAATAGGAAAGGATTTGTAAACAACCCAAATGCCCAAAGACAGGGAATTAGTTAAAAAAGTGATGACATACCTTTATGAGGGAATACTTTTCAGTAGTAGGTAGTCACTATAAACATAGTCGCAGAATACTTCCTATCATGAAAGTCCTTCACAGTGCACTGCTGAGGAAATGGGTTTTTCAGTATGCAGGCCAGGAACACATAGGTGTGACTCTGCTTTTTCCGTGGTGAGGACAGGGTTTTGCTGATTAGATTTTATTTAAGAATCAAAGGCTCTTCATGTCTGTAACCTGGCCCTTACATGGGATTATTAAGCACACAGATCATCTAAATCTTCTTGACTAGTTATGTGAGGCCCAAGCATGAAGGGACTGAGGTGTGACATCCTCGAGGGGCACATGGGGATCTGTGCAGGCACATGGGGCACCTGGTCTGTGAGTCGCCTTTGCCACGTAAGTTGAGGACCTTTGACTGTCAAACACAATTTAGAAAACACAAGTGGAGAAGGAACTTACAGGATATATGTGTGTGGTATTTCCCTGATAGTTGTTGGCTACAAAGCAGCATAATCGTAATTACAAAATATGTAAATAGAGGAACGAACCATAAGGATATATATACTTAAAGGTTAACTGTAATATTTTTGGATGGCAGAATTATAAGGATTAAATAGTTTTGAACTTGCCTATATTTTCCAACTTTTTCACTTTTTCTCCAATAGAACATACACTATCTCTTCCAAGTATTAATATATATTTTATTGATTTTTTACAAAGAGGAAGAGAGGATAGAGAATTAGAAACATCGATGAGAGAGAAGCATTGATCAGCTGCCTCCTGCACACCCCCTACTAGGGATGTGCCTGAAACCACGGTACATGCCCTTGACCGGAATCGAACTGGGGCCTTTCAGTCCCCAGGCCGACGCTCTATCCAGTGAGCCAAACTGGCTAGGGCCCAAGTATATCTGATTGTAAAAGTTGATTCTGCTAAAACAGTACTGAAATTAGCTTGCTGGTGTTTATTTAGGATTTGGGGAGGATCTGTATTTACTGGTGAACTTGACATATTTATGTTTTCCTATTTTGTATTTTGGGCCAGTTTTTGGCAGGTTTTACATCGTTGGTGGTTTTAGCTTTAAAAATCAATTGGAGAATGTTTTACCTGTTCACTATGTTCTAGGAAAGTTCAAATACAATGAGAATCATCTGTTCCTTGAAAATTCAGAACTTACCATCAGTAACACCATCTAGCCCTAGAGCCTTTTAGAATGGCAATACTTTAGTATCTTTTACAATTTATTCCTCAGCTGGTATCCATTCTTTCTTTTGTCAATTTATAATTTTCCAAACAAATCTATTTATATTTTCAAATTTATTTCACAAAATTTATATTTTAAATATAAAATGCATCTAGTATATCACTTGCTCTAAACTTTGCTTTCTCTTCCCTTTTTTTATTATATCTGTCCAAAGTTTTTCTATTTTATTCTCAAAGAAACAGCTCTTAACATATATTATAATTCCTGCATTTACTGGCTGTGCTATCTTCTACATTTTCCATTTTTATTTTACAGTCCTTTTATAAAATTCTTGAATTGAAGGCTTATGTCAGCTATTTTTATTCTTTAATAACAGAAGCATCTGGACCATCATTTTGCCATTGAGTACACCTGTAATTGCAGGTGATCATTCTCATTATGCTGTGTTTTTATTTTCTTTACCTTCTAAATAGATTGTTGTAATAGTTTTAAATTCTCCTTTGATTAAATAGTTATTTAGAAGACTGCTGTTCAATACAAGAGGACATTTAAGAAAGATAAGTATTTAGGTCCAAAAAAGAAACATGGGGAAATGTAGCCCAGCAGACAGTAAACTTCCAGTGGGATGGTGGCTGCAGCCTGAAGGGGAACTCTTAGGGCTCAGGTAAGACAGCCTGGTCAAGGTGGGAAGAAAGGGGCAGGCCGCACATCTCCGTGACTGTGAACTAGGAGGAGCTGGGAGTGGGACATGGCCTGGGGAAGGGGGGAAGGCCGTACGGAAGACTTACGCAGCACTGTGCTTACTCCAAGGGTCTCCCAAACCTCCTGGTGGCCTTAGGGAACGATAAAAGGCAAAACCTGCCACTTTTAGCAGGAGAGAAGTTCAGTAACATGGAAGGTATATACACTTAGACATAAACTATGTCTTACTGTTGATGCCATTGGAACATATGGAACAGAAGAATCCAGAGAGCTTCCCAAGGAGCCAACTGGGCCATTTCTGTAGTCTTCCAGGGAATGAGGAATTAATGCCCAAATTCCAATTACATGAAAAGCTTTCAGACACCAGAGAGCACAGATGTCACCTCATGGTGCTCTTGTCATTTCCTGGGTTTCCACCCTTTATGAAATCATGTGTCATAGATGACAATAGCCAAGAATTCTTAACCAGCTGCCTGATGCTCTGCTGCCCTGGCTTATACGGTGTCATGCCTTGGGGCACCTGCTGGAACAGCACCACAACGTTCTTGAGCTTAAGATTGTTGAGTTTACAGCAATCACACCTGACTAATGACACTTGATAAGGAATATTAACTCTTTGGATTTATCAGGCCTCCTTTTAAGGATGGGTAAAGAATGTTCTCTTCTGAATGGACTGAGACAAGAAAAGCTACGGCTTAGGCTCTGGGTCCCATTTGGAGCAAAGTGTTACTGTAGTCGGATAAGAATGACATGTGACTCAACCAGGGAGAAAAGCATCTCATAAATAAAGGGGAAAAACAATAACATACAAATATACGTTGGTTCCCAAATATTCCTGGGCCTGCTGATAGTTTTTTGTCTGTTTCTAAAATAACGTTTTCTTTATGTATTTCTAAACAAGGGCCCATCAGAGAACATCTTCTCTGGACTGGAGGCCCCAAATGGGGTGCAGATGGCAGCGTTCTTGGCGGGGTTATGTAAACATCTCCGGAAGCAGAGGGCATCTGCACATCTGGTTAGTGTGACAGACAGGGCTTAAGCGGGAGTCATGCTGCGTGAACGCCCTGGAGGTTGCTGGGCTTGAGCCCATGTGGAATGCTCTCTGAAAGCCCTGCCTCGGCCTGGCTGGGCCACCTTGCACCACACAGCCAGTGAGACCATGGCAGCTGCCTTTCCATGCTGTGCCTGGGCACCATTTGCCAAGAGGCAGCTGCCTCTGGTGACACAAACATGCTTCCCTTACAGTCACATGGGTGGTACCACCAGTGACACAGTTGAAAAGTCCTGCTTGGCCAGAGAACCTTAAAGCAGGGAATTTAACATCCTTCTCTTGACAATTGGGATGGGAGCTGCTATGTGGCAGCAGCTCTGGAGGGCCTGGGCCCACCTGCCAGAAGCTATAGGATCCACCAGTGCAACCACTTCCCTGGTGGAAAGCTGACCCCTGGGTGAGGCGAAGGCCACCTGGTGGGAGTGTGGGGACATGGGGCAGTGAGATGCAAGGCTGCTGGCCTCTGTGAGGCTGAGCTGGCTGGCTGTGGGGACGGTGCTGCTGGTGTGGGTGCTCATGCTCCAGCTGCTGAGAGTCGGCCAGCCACTCAGATGAATGACCTCAGCAGTGCTTTGTGTGACCTGCTCATAAGACAAATGCAGCTCTTCTAACTGCCTCAGCATGTTTTGCCCCAACTCTGTGCCTCTGGAGGTGAGCAGGGAACCTCCCATCTTGGTTGATTTTCAGCCACCTGGTCTACCACAGGAGGCTGAGAGATTCTGGCCTATTGTAATTTAATGCTGGCCTGAGCTCCGTTCTCACCATCCTCAGGGCAGGGTGCACTGGGACAGCTTCTAGAGATGAAATCATGTGGGGACACGCGAGACCTACTGCCCCCTGCTGAGTTCCATGGTTCAGTGTGACGGTCCTGGGAGAAAGAGGTTCTGCTATAAAGAGCATCTCTTGTACCTTTTGAGTATCTTAAAGGAACAGCCAATTAGAGATCTTGCCACTGTGTCCTTGTGTATCTGGTTCTTAATTTTCTTATCTATATTTCCAGTTCAAGGAGGCTTCACCAGTGTAGTCCCCCTCGCCCCCACTGCTCTCATGGGAATGCTGTAATCCATGTGGCAATAATACTTTATGCGAGCTCCCTCAGTGCTTTAAAAAAATATTAGCTTCCTTGCGATGTGATTTACACACCACACATTCCACCTGTTTGAAGAGTGTAATTCAATGCATTTGAGTATATTCATAGGACTGTACAATCATCACACTACCTAATTTTAAAATATTTTGGTTCCTCTTTAAAGAAACTCTATACCTGTTAGTAATCATTCATCATCTCCTCGACTCACGTTCCTAAGTAACCACTAATCTTTTTATCACTATAAATTTGCTTATACAGACATTTTATCCTATACAATAGAGGTAATATGCAAATTGACCTTCATGCTGTAACACCATCACAAGATGGCAGCATGCATGGGGTTGGGGGGAGCCCCTGGCGGCCACTCCACGTAGCTTCCACTGGGGTTCCTGTGGCCCCACAGGGTCCCAGTGGCCACTTTGCATGACTTCTGCCGGGGTTTCTGCGGCCCTGTGGGGGTGGGGTCCAGTGGTTGTGGCCCTGGAGGCGGGGCATTGGGGCGGCACTCCAGGACTTGGGGCCATCCCTCAGTGTGATGGCCACGTGGGGTAGGACTCCAAAACTCAGGGCAGTCTCATGGCTCAGGGGTTGGGGGGTGAGAGGGGAGAAGTCCTGGGTCTCAAGTAATTTTGCATGATGGGTCACTAGTATATAATAAAAGCTTAGGTGGAGCAATGCCCTCATGTGATGTCACCACAAGATGGCCGCCTTCATGCCATCACAAGATGGCCACCACAAGATGGCTGGCAGGGGAGGGCACTTGTGGGCGATGAGGCCTGCAAGGGAGGGCAATTGGGGGTGACCAGGCCAGCAGCGGAGGGCAGTTGGGGATAGGTGAAGAATGTTCTCACACAGGCCAGCAGGGAAGAGCAGTTGGGGACAATCAGGCTGGCAGGGGAGCAGTTAGGAGGTGATCAGGTTGGCAGGCAGAAGCAGTTAGAGGCAATCAGGCAGGCAGGCAAGCAGTTATGAACCAGCAGTCTGGGATTGCGAGAGGGATGTCCGACTGCCCCTGTGGGATCAGGCCTAAATCAAGGGGTCCCAGATTGGAGAGAGTGCAGGACGGGCTGAGGGATTCCCCGTGACCCCACCCCATGCACCAATTTCATCCATCGGACCTCTATATAAACGAAAACATACAGTAGGCATCTTTTGTGTGGACTTCTTTCACTTGGCATAATGTTTTCAAGTAGTGTCCACGTTGTACCATAATCTAGAGGCTGAGAGATATTCCACTGTATAGATAAGCCACCTTTTGCTTATCCATTCATCCGTTAATGAATCCTGCGTTGTTTCCACTTTCCATTATTATGAATAAAGCTATGAACATTTGTGTGAAAGTTCTTGTGTGGACATACATTTTCACTTCTCTTGAGTATATACCTGGGAGTGGACTTGTGGATCCTGTCGTAACGCTATGTTTATTCACTGGAGGAACTGTCAGCCTTTTCCAAAGCAGCTGCACCATTTGGCATTCCCACCAGGTGTGTATGAGGTGCAGTTCCTCCTCATGCTTGTCAACACTTGTCATTGTCTCTCTTTCTCTTCACCCACAGAAATGGGTGTGAAGTGGGAGCTCATGGCAGGTCTGATGGGCATTTCCCTGATGCCTAACAATGTCGAACATCTCTCTTCATGTGCTCATTGGCCATTTGTATATCTTCTTTGGAGAATGTCTAGTCACGTCCTTTGCCCTTTAAAGTTTTTTTATTATTGAATTGTAGTAGTTCTTTATAAATTCTGGATAGTTACCAAATATATAATTTGCAAATGTTTTCTCCCTGACTGTGCATTGTCTTTGCACTTTCTTGATGGTATCGTCTGCAGCAAAACTATTTTTAATTTTGATGTGACCCTAATATTTTCTGCCTTGTGTCACTTGTCCTTACTTGATTACTTTTTTAAAAAAATATATATTTTATTGATTTTTCACAGAGAGGAAGGGAGAGGGATAGAGAGTTAGAAACATTGATGAAAGAGATTGATCAGCTGCCTCCTACATGCCCCCTCTACTGGGGATGTGCCTGCAACCAAGGTACATGTCCTTGACCAGAATCGAACACGGGACCCCTCACTCCACAGGCTGACGCTCTATCCACTGAGCCAAACTGGTTTGGCTACTTGACTACTTTTAATAGTATATATGCTTGGATTTATATATTCTTTACATTTTTGAAAGCATTTTCTTTTGAAATCCCTTCTCTGAGCCTCGCAATAAATCTATGAAATAGGAAAGCCAGCTATCATTGTGTCCACTTTACAGAAGGCAAAACAAAAAAGCTCCAGGTTGCACAGCTGGTGAGTGGAGAGGAGAGGCTGGAGCCAAGTCTTGGGCTCCTAATGCTAACGTGTGCTCTCTGAGGAGTCAAACTTCCCCTGCAAGTCAGGTACATGACCAGCCTTTCTGGCCTCAGTCAGGCACTTTTAGATCATTTTGCCACACGAGGCAGAATGGAATGTAGGCTTTAGACGACACTACGCAGGAGCTTTCCAACACTACTTCACAGAAACCCCTTTCATTTCCATACACCCAGCTTAGAGCAGGGCCCCAGACAGCTATGACACTGAGCAGGTCCAAGGACCCCCTCAGGGGAGATGAGGGGCCCAGAGAGAGGCAGCATGGATCACAGTCGGCCACCATCATGTTGGCTCCTAAAATCTTCCTCCTAGCCCAATCTCTTGTCTGAACAGACCAGTTCCATTCTCTCCTATGTTTAAAGCAAATAAAGTAAAGCCTCTGAATGTCAGCCACCTGTGGTGTTCAATCCACATCTTACCAAAGAATGCAAGACTTAAGGATGATGAGCTCAAGGGGCTTTTTAAAAAAATATATTTTATTGACTTTTCACAGAGAGGAAGAGAGAGTGATAGAGAGTTAGAAGCATCGATCAGCTGCCTCCTGCACACTCCCCATTGGGGATGTGCCCGCAACCAAGGTACATGCCCTTGACTGGAATCAAACCCGGGACCCTTGAGTCTGCAGGCTGACGCTCTATCCACTGAGCCAAACCGGTCAGGGCATCAAGGGGCTTTTGTGGAAACCAAATTACGGCATCCGAGAGGCAGACTTTGGCCGCATCGGCTCCAGCTGTGACTTGTTGGCTGTTATCACCAGCTGGTTTGTTCCTGGGACAGGAACTCTCAGGGCAGACGTGTAAAAACTTCTCGAGGTGTTTGCGGGTAGGGCTGTTCCCACGGCTCCCTCAAAGGCCATGTAGTAGAGCATGGCTGATGGACTGCTCCAACAGAGCAGGCACTACAACTGAAATAAGCAAAAACACAGCGAGGACATGCACACCTCCTGATCAGGAGCCCCCAGGAGGGCCTTTCCAGGACTGGCTGACAATCAGAGGCTCGGTGGCCTCATCAGTCCCCGCTCTCCTTTCTCACTGCCACCCCCTCGGCTCCAGGCTCACCCTCCTCACAGCCCCAAGAGGGCTGCCACACTCATGCCACAGGTGAGATGTCCAGAGGAAGGGATATTCTTCTTGGGCTTCCCTTGTTACGGAGACCACCCCTGGTGCCCCCCTGGCTTGGATCCCATCATCTCTCCAAGGCTAAACCTGTCCCACAGCAAGATCAGAAGGCCACTGAGATGGGCTTGGGAATTCAGCGCTCACCCCTTAGGCCTGGACACCTACCCACCTCCCTGCGGAACCTGCCGCAGAGTGTGGGGTGCACAGAACAGGCTCTCTTTGTACGGAGAGGGAGTGGCTGTTGGACAGGCAATCACTGGTGGTAAGTTCTGGGGCACGAATCTTCATCCTAAGCGCTGAGAGACGGGGAATACCGAGGTCCCGAGTTTTCAGGAGGATCCGGGAGGAAGTGTCAGCTAAGCAGGGCTCCAGTGTCAGGGTTTAGCTGGGAGAACAAAGGAAGGGCAGGCCCAGGCCCACTGGGGGAATCATGGCAGAAGCAGGTGGCCAGGAGCCAGAGATTCAGAGGGTGGGTGCCCAGGTTGAAGTCAGCACAGCCTCCAACCAGCGGTGAACTGCGATCCTTTGATTTTATGGCATCCAGCACCATTTGGAGCTGGGGGTGAGGATGTAAAGAGTGGACAGATAGACTGCGACTGACTGATTCTGTGCGCCACGCAAAGAAGAAGCTCTCCAAGCAAATGCATGTGATTTAAAACAGTGTGACTATTCTGAGTGGGGAAGCATTGCCCAGCCCCGCCCGTTCTGATGCGGGCCCTGCGGGTGGAGGCAGCCCGGGCCTGCAGTGGGATCTCCCCCAGCTCACTCTGCAGAAGCTGAGCGCCCAGGACAACACTCGGGGAGACCCAAGCTCATGAGGGAAAGCCACACCCCCAGACACTAGCTGAGAATGAGCTGAAACAGGGAGCTGGAAACCACCAGGACATTAAATCAAGGAAAGAGCTCTGGCCATGAGCCTTTGTGCCTTCTAAGGGAGGCTAAATGGAAAGGTGGTTTCATGGGCGGGCGGAGCAAGGAGAGAGAAAGGAAGTGAGGAGGTGGCAAGAAAAAAAGGGGGTAACGACATAAACTAGAATGTGGCCAACAGAATCTTGTTGCTTTATTATTCCCGGGCACATGGTGCCACTGAGTCTGAGTTCTGTGACTCCAGTCCCACTGCCACAGCGGGTGTGCACAGCGCTGCTCCCAGAACAGCTCTCGCCTGCAAGAAGCCCATTGGCCCCTCAGCCCAGGGCAGCTGCCAGGCCACAGGGCTCTGCAGGGAGAAGGCGGGAGGAGGATGCGCTAGAGATGGTCCTTGCCACAGGCCTCTCCCCGTTGATGCTTTGCTTCACTTCTTTGATCAAATTTCTCTGCTTCAAAGGTAGTCCCACTTTCCCCAATGAAGATAACATGTGAGGGAGCTCACAGGAGAATCTGGAGGGAGGAGAGGGCAGGAGGGAGGTATGCGCGGCCAGACATCAAAGCCTGTGGGCAGCGTGTGCCTCAGTCACTTCCCAGGAGCAAATGCATGTGGGGCCTCGGAGTGTGGGTGAGAGAAGACACTCCAGGAGGATCGTAAAACCTGGAACACCGGGTCCCACACCCCCGGCGCCACTGCCGCCTGGGCATGTGAGCAGCTTCCAGAAAGCAGGAAAAAGCCCCACTCCAGGCACTAAAACGTACGGCTTCCTCTTCCTTCCACGGGCTCTCCGCTGGTCACGGCAGTTTTTATTTGCTGTTTCCTGTCAAGCTCTCTGGGCACCGGGGCACTTGTGGGGAATACAGACCCTCACAGGCACCGGAGGACTGGTCATATGGCGCCTGGCTGGGATAGTGACACCGAGCCAGGCCGAGTCTCTCCTCCCACCGCTCCGACCAACACGGGAGGGGTGACTCCAAGGTATTGTGACCTCTTCACGGGGACACATTAGGCACCTGGACCAGGGTAGGGGAGAGGCTCACCTGGGAGAGTTGCCCACTGAATGGGCCCAGCATTGCCAACTTGGGATGCAAAGTGCTACCAAAGCACCTCAGGTGTGTGTGTGCCACCCTGACCCCTAGTTTGCCAATGCCCTCTGGGGTGCAGGCTGGCAGCTGTCCCTGCACAGGGTGGAGAGGGGAGCACTGGGTGGGGCTGGGGTGCCAGGCAGGGGAGCAGGTGGCTGGGAACCCACCATGTGAACCAAGGCTCTGCACTGCAGGCGCTCCACTCGCTCACTGGACTTGACTTCTTAAACACATGTTACCAGGGCGCCTGCAGACGTTAAACCGAGTACATTCCCTCTGCACAGGCTCCTGAGGCGGCCCAGGCCGCTGGTCCTGCCGGAGCTGCAGGGTTCTCCGAGCTCATCCTTCTCTATCAGAACGTCCACCACAGGCTCCCAGGCTCCAGAGAGCCTCGCCTTCAGGGTGGGGCAGCTCCTGCCTGTAACCGAGCCAGGGACCTCTCTGTGTACACGCCCTGAGTGACTGTAAGGTGACGGATGGTGAAAACAAAGTTCCCGACCATCTCCAGGTAACCAGGGGGAAGCTCGAAGGAGGCTCTGTGGAGACAGGCTTTCAAATAAGTGGGAGTCCCATGTCATTAAGATAATTTTGAATTAAAGTTGCCACTTTAGTAATTGCTTTTCTATTATAATATTTACACCGTTGCCATTGTGTAACTTATCTCATTAATTACTGTTGGAAAAAAGCGAAGCGCTGAATAATTAATGTGATGTGCTAACCAAGGGGGTCCTGACGCTTAAGGAACAGAGCTTGAAGGAAAGTGTCACCCACACACAAGCCTGCTAAGGAGGGCCTTGAAGTGGTGGCCACCTGCCTAGGGGGCTGTGCTCCATTGTCCCTCCAGCTCCATTGTCCCCTCCCCCCCTCGCCTCATCACAGACATGGGAAGGAGGTCAGGAGTTCTCTTCAGTGGCAGCAAGAAAAAGCTTGCACTTTATCAAAACAGACAGCACTTGGTACAAATAACTCAGCGAAATAGAAATTAGAAATGGCACGAGAAGGTCAGCAGGGTGGGGGCAGCAGGCTATGATGCTTTCCATGAGGGTGTGCTCGGTGGGAGGGGCAGAGAGCCAGTCCAGACAGATGCCCCCATTCTGCGAATGGTACCTTCCCCAGATGCCCCCAGCCTTCGAATGGTACCTCCCCCAGATGCCCCCAGCCTTCGAATGGTACCTCCCCCAGATGCCCCCAGCCTTCGAATGGTACCTCCCCCAGAGGCCTCCAGCCTACCAATGGTACCTCCCTCTGCAGCCTTCAAATGGTACCTTTCCCATATGTCCACAGCCTGTGAATGGTATCTCCTGGAGACGCCCCCTGCCTGAGAATGGATCTCCCCTAGATGCCCCCATTCTGCAAATGGTACCTCCCCCAGACGCCCCTGGCCTACAAATGGAACCTCCCCCACCTGGATTTCCAAATAAGCCCCACACTGTCAGCCAGTATGACACACGAGGTACACACTCAGAGGGCAGCACAAGAGGAACCATTGTGCAGGATTTTCTATTGGAAAGAGACACTTGTTCTATTGAAAAGGAAAACCTAGTTTTCAAAGAAGCCTCCTGAAGAGTGAGACAGAATTTGATTTAAACCACACCCACAGTGTCTATACACATGGTCCTCCAAGAGCCTGACATTTTCTTATGGACTTTCCAACAATGATCAAATAATCTTACAGAATATATTTTTCTTAAATAAATGTTTTCATTGATTTCAGAGAGAGGAAGGAAGAGAAGGATAGAAACATCAACGTTGGGAGAGAATCATCAATGGATCGTCCCCTACTGGGGATCAAGACTACAACCCAGGCATGTAACCTGACCAGGAATCGAACCGTGACCTCCTGGTTGATGGGTTGCCACTCAACCACTGAGCCACACCCACCCACCATATTTTTCTTTTCTTTTTTTTTCCTTTTTTTTTAATAAAAAAAAATATTTATCTTTATTGTTCATATTATTACAGTTGTTCCTCTTCCCCCCCCCCCTAGCTCCCCTCCTCCCAGTTCCCACCCCACCCTCTGCCCTTATCCCCCCCCACCCCACTGTCCTCATCCATCGGTATACGATGTCTGTACAGTCTATTCTCATGCCCCCAACAACCCTTTCCCCCTGTGAATTGTCATTCCACTCCTTTTCTATGCCCCTGATTCTATTCTATTCACTAGTTTATTCTGTTCATCAGATTTTTTTATTCACTTGATTTTTAGGTTCATTTACTGATAGATACGTATTTGTTGTTCATAATTTTTATCTTTACTTTTTCTTCTTCTTCCTCTTCTCAAAGGATACCTTTCAGCATCTAATATAATAAAAGAGAAACATGCAAATTGACTATTACCACCAGCCAATCAGAATCGCTGTATGCAAATTAACCCAGCCAAGACGGAGGCCAACAGCCATGGAGCTAGATCAAACCAGAGGATTCTGTTGCAACTGCCTGCTTAGGCTGGCTGAGCCTCTGCTCACAGCCACGCCCACCAGCCAATCAGAGCAGCTGTATGCAAATTAACCCAGCCAAGATGGAGGCCAACAGCCATGGAGCTAGATCAAACCAGAGGATTCTGTTGCAACTGCCTGCTTAGGCTGGCTGAGCCTCTGCTCACAGCCACGCCCACCAGCCAATCAGAGCGGCTGTATGCAAATTAACCCAGCCAAGATGGAGGCTGGCAGGGCGGCTCTGCACTGGGAGCCTCCATGGCCGGCCGCATAGCTGTGCCAGGTGTGTCAGCTCAGTGGGAGGGGGGGTCTGGCCTGGGGCCTCCTCGGGGCGTCCAGGAGCAGCTGTCCTGGGTCTGCTGCCTAGCTCCGCCCCCAGGAGCCTCCGAGGAGTATCCAGGAGCACCTGTCCCGGGGCCACTGCCTGGCTCCACCCCCTGGGGGCCTCCCCGGGGCATGCAGGAGCTCGGGGCCTCTGCAGGGTGTGCAGGAGCAGCCGTCCTGGGTCTGCTGCCTGGCTTTGCCCCCCCCCGGGGGCCTTTCTGGGACATCCAGGAACGCCTTTCCTGGGTCCACTGCCTGGCTCTGCCCTGGGGGCCTCTGCAGGGTGTCCAGGAACACCTGTCCAGGGTCTGCTACCTTCATCTGCCTCCCAGGGGCCTCCACAGGGCGTGCGGGAGCGTCTGCTGCACAGTGCGGAGAATCCGAAGCCAGTCCGCTGCCCAGCTCCACCCCGGGTGTGTTTGCTCAGCAGCAGGGCCCCACCGAGGGATTCTGCACCAGCATCCGCCCCTGGCTTGCCACCCAACTCTGCGCCAGGTGTGTCCCCTCAGCGGTGGGGGCCCACCAGGCATGTGCAATCATGGGCCCTCCGGTGGGAAACGTCCAGGCCTGCACTCACCAGCCTTCTCACCCCCCAGTGCATGAAGCCTGAAGGGGCTGTGGGCAGCCTAAAAATGGCTCTCAGCCCCTCACCCAGACTGGCCAGGCATGCCAGCAGGTGGACATCCCCCCCGAGGTGTCCCAGACTGCAAGAGGGCACAGGCCGGGCTGAGGGACCCCCACCCCCCGAGTGCACAAATTTTTGTGCACCAGGCCCCTAGTTTCATATAATACTGGTTGGGTGGTGATGAACTCCTTTAGCTTTTTCTTGTCTGTGAAGCTCTTTGTCTGACCTTCAATTCTGAATGATAGCTTTGCTGGGTAAAGTAATCTTGGTTGTAGGTTCTTGCTATTCATCACTTTGAATATTTCTTGCCACTCCCTTCTGGCCTGCAAAGTTTCTATTGAGAAATCAGCTGATAGTTGTATGGATACCCCCTTGTAGGTAACTGACTGCTTTTCTCTTGCTGCTTTTAAGATTCTCTCCTTGTCTTTTGCCCTTGGCATTTTAATTATGATGTGTCTTGGTGTGGTCCTCCTTGGATTCCTTTTGTTTGGAATTCTCTGTGCTTCCTGGACTTGCAAGTCCATTTCTTTCACCAGGTAGGGGAAGTTTTCTGTCATTATTTCTTCAAATAGGTTTTCAATATCTTGCTCTCTCTCTTCTTCTGGAACTCCTATAATTCTGATGTTGGTACACTTGAAGTTGTCCCAGAGACTCCTTACACCATCTTCATATTTTTGGCTTCTTTTTCTTTTCTGGCTGGGTGTTTTTTGCTTCTTCATTTTCATATCTTTGACTTGATTCTTGCAATCCTCTAGTCTGCTCTTGGATCTCTGTATATTATTCTTTATTTCAGTCAGTGTATGCTTAATTTCTAGCTAGTCCTTTTTCATATCCTCAAGGGTCTCACTAAATTTATTGGTAGTCTCTATAATATTCTTGAAAAGCCTTATAACCATGGTTTTGAACTCTATATCCAGTCATTTGCTTTCCTCCATTTCTGTCATTTGTGACCTGTTTCTTTGTTTCTGCATTTTGGCTGCTTCCCTGCATTGACAAAGTGGCTTTCTGCGTTAGGTGTCCTATAGGGTCCAGTGGCTCAGTTTCCTCAATTACCTGAGGTGTTTACTCTTGGTGCACTGCTTTGTTGGCTTTGTGCACGGTGTTGTTGCAGCTAAGCCTTGATTTTTGTTGGTTTCACTGAGAGGAATTGACCTCCAGGCCACTTGGCTGTGAGAATCAGCTGTGTCTATGGTGGGAGAACTTCTATGATGGAGACACCCTTATGGGGCAAGACTTGCTTCAGTGGGGCTTTGGTGCCCACTGAGTCTGCACCCTGAGTGTGTCGCTTATGGATCTGAGGAGCTGTAGACTGGGTGGTCCTGCTCTGTCTACTGGGTACACAGTCTCTTGGAACTCTAAGGAGGTGCTATTTTAGCTTCTGCCTGAGGTTTCCCAGCCTTTTATATGCAAAAGTCTTTGTGCACAGCTTGGGTGGGGCGGAGTCTCGGGGACTCTACAGGGCGGAGCAACCAGCTATGGCTGATTCTCTGCCCTGTCCTAAGAGGCACTGGGTCTCTAGCCGCTCTGGAGTTCCTCCCAGTGCCAGACAGTGCCAGACAGTCCAGCTCCTCCCTGTATGATTCTGAGTCCCCAGAAAGTCGCCTGAAACTGGAGTACAGAGACGTTGGGAGCTTGTGCCTCCCTCCGGTACGAAATGCTGCCAGCCCTTTCCGCGAACCCCTTCGCGCGTGCCTCCGTACCCTGCACTTTATTTCTGCACCTCCTCTGAGTCTGTCTCTTTCTACTTGTAGAATTTCCACTCAGCCAGCCTTCCTGTGGGACTGGGTGGTGTCCGTTTTTTCTTTTTGTTGTGGTTTTGAAATGGTTGTGCGCGGTAGCAATTCCGGTGTTTACCTATGCCGCCATCTTGGTTTCTCCTGGCCACATTTTTCTTAATGGTTTTTTAATCAAGATATGGCTTGTGGGTAGGGTTGCCATGTAAAATACAGGGTACCCAGTGAAACCTCAATTTCATGTAAACAATGAATAACATGTGAAATTAGGGACATAGTTATATGGAAACTTATTTGTTGTTCCTGCCTTTTTATTTGGTAAATCTGTCAATTTTAGGTTCAGAGATCTTCCTTATCCATCCAATATAAACACTGTAGGTTGCCAAGCAGTGGGGAGACATCCTGGGAGGTGGAGGATAGTTACTAGGGAGGTGCATGACCCTGGCAACAGCCCCACTATTAAATAATGTGCAGGTGATTTCCTGCTTGCCATTTTGTAGTGTCTCCTGGGTGATTTCACAGGATTCCGGATGGAATGACAAGTGAGAGGATTAGCTATAATTGATCACAGATCAGGAAGTTTGAGAACCTGGGAAGTCATCTTTCACGTTGCCAAAGCTATATTTTTAAGAGCAATGTCATACACGCGACATTATGATGGAAGAACAGCCAGGAGATACAAGGAACAGGGAGATAAACTATCATCTGAGTCTATTTCAAAGTTACAAAACTCAGGGTTAAAAGATTGCCTTTTAAAGCTTTTCAGTCAGTTGAGAGGGATGAACAGTGAGCCTACCAACCAGTTACCCAAGTGAAACGAAAGTTCTTTCTGTCTCCAGGACTGCAATGCCCACCAGCTAATTCAGAGCTGTAATGTGGCCACATAAAGAGGTTAGAATTTCTACACAAAGAAAAGTCTGAACTGCTCCCAGGGCAGGTGTAGAGAAAGCCAGCACCTAAGGGTCTTAGTGCATCCACAGTAGCCACACTCCACCCACCTCAGCAGCGTCCTGTGCATCTGGGCAACAGAACATTGAAAGGTGTTCTACTCGGCAGAGCTGGTGTGACTATTGTGCTGCAGCGACAGAGACACGCCTTCCTTGGGGCTGTGGTGCCGAAGGAAAGAGCTATCTTCAAGCCTGGAGTCCATTCCCCCAGCTCCTGTTCCTTGTTACATAAAAGCCGGAAAACCCTAAGCAGTTCTCCTTCAGACCCTATTGCTTGCACCTTCCTATTGTGTGGAACAGGTAGGGAGGGTGGAGAGATAGAGGCTCGCTGCCTATTTCACTCTACACTCCTCTTAGGGGACTGCTCAGGGTGGGAGGACAAGGGACCCAACCCCTCAGAAATTCGACCACCATGAGAGATCCAGGGTTCATTTAGGAGCGCTGTCCCTGCCAGGGTTTTAGCATTAAAATGTCCAACAGATGATCTTCACCAGAAAGCTCAGAGATAGAAAAAACACAGGAGGTGTGACCAGATGCATTGGGGGAAGCTGGAAAAGGCGAAGGTTAAGGCATTGAAATACTAAAGACCAAGTAAAGTCATAGCAACAGGGTTGGGAAACAGAAAGAAGTCTGATAGTCGCAGGAGACCCATCACAGAAATAAAGAGATGACATTTATGGCACCTCTCGCTTCCCTCAGGAACTTTATCTGCTGATGGAGATGAGTGGTGGGAGGATTACAGGGCGGGGAGTCCACAGGGCGGTTCAGCAGCTGAGATACAGCGAAGGGGCCCAAGGAAAAGGAGAGGCCTGGCCCGCCCTAGGCTCACCTGATGGATGAGTTGACCTTTCAGAGAACAGGGTCTCAGTTGGCTGAGATGCAGGAGCGTTTAGGAGGCAGCTCCTGGCTAAGCCTTGCAGATGGAAGTACTGAGACGGCTGCGGGAAGGCAGACTGAGAGCACACAGAGCGGCTTCACAAAAACTATCTCTGAGGCCTGGCAAATGCTTCACGGTAGACAGAGCAAGTACTACCACCTCAGCTTAGCAGGTGAGGAAAGGACGCAGAACAGCTAGCCAGTGCTTGCTGAGGAGAGGCTTGACAGGCACACGATGGAGCTTGTCCCCAGGAGAAGGCAGGGGGGAGGAGTGGCCAGGTGTGTCAGAGGGGAGGAGAGGCCAGGAGTGAGAGAGGGGAGGAGGAGTAAGGGGAAGTATGGGTAGGAAAGGCCAGGTGTGTCAGAGGGGAGGAGAAGAGAAGAGATGGCTCCAGTTGGAGGAACAGGATGTGGGAAGGCATGGGAGAACTGCCACATCTGTGCCCGGTGCCGCAGAATAAGTCTGTGACAGAGCAGGGCTAGAAGAGGCATGAGGAGTCATGCTGGTTGAGTCCCTACTGCTACTGACCTTCTGACATCCAGGGAGCATGTGTGGCTCCCATGACCTGGAGGTCTGCTTCACTAACTGAGGCCAGGAACTGATGATGGGGCCCCAAGGAGCAATATGTGGGAAGCATTCACAGTTTAAAGGCCCACGGGGCACAGAGATGCTGTGGAGGCCTGAGCAAATGTGGCTTCACTCTGAAATGTTGGGGAGGAGCTAATATTTCCCCAGCCAGCTGGAAGGGAACAGGAAACCTTAGGAAATGTCAGTCCTAGGAAACACTGTCGGCCTGGCTCTCCTCTCCTGGCCATAGAGACCCATCTGAGCGTGACCACAGCTTACAGGGTCTGCTGTCTTCTGTGCTAAGTGCAGACACAGCAGCAGGACTGGGGTCGCTGGGACTCTTCCTGGAGACAGCAGACTAGATGAGGCTGTTCCCACACAGGGCACAGGCCCAGGGAGCCTGTGGGGTGCATGTCATCCCTGTTTTGTTCCAAGGTGGCGCGGACAGGAGTGCTCCCTGCGATGAAATGCGCCTGTGTTCT
This sequence comes from Murina feae, assembly GCA_004026665.1. NCBI lineage: Eukaryota > Metazoa > Chordata > Mammalia > Chiroptera > Vespertilionidae > Murina > Murina feae. Next base: position 991 of record PVJC01005934.1, on the reverse strand, counting down.
GACACTGTGGCCCCCGGCCTCCCGGAGAGGCAGCCCTGGGTCCTGTGTGCACTCAAGCCCATGCCGTTTCTGTCCTGTTCTAAGAGGCCAGCGGGTGGAGTGAGGATGGGGCCCTGGGAAACCAGGCCACAAACAGTGCCTGCGCCCCCAGCTCGGTCTGCCCAGCCCTACTGCCCCCCAGGACCCTGGGCCTTGTCAGCTCCATCTCTGAGGCAACTAATTCCATCACTACAGGCTTCAGTGTCCCACACAGGAAGTGGGGCAATGGCCGACCCTGAGAACTGTCTGCGTGACCAACAGCAAGCCCCGGGGCGGGCCTGGGGTGGTGGGTGTGACGCTGAGGCCAGCAGCGGCAGGAGGCCCAGCTGACCAACGCTGGTCAGGGGGTCACATTCAGCTTTGTGTTCAATCCAACAGCAGTACAGGCCCCCACCTGGAAGCCAGGCAGGGACAGGAATCAGATGGAGTGGGGTCAGGCTGCTCCAGCTGACGGGGGCACATCAACCTTTCAGCAGCAGCAGGGAGTCAAGGGCTCCAAAACACAGCCATAAGGCCAGCCGCAAGGCCAATGCTGGCCCAGGGCCACCTCTGGAGGCGGTCAGAGAAGCAGCTCAGGGGAGGCCCATGTGGGAGAAGAGAGAGAAGAGGGTCAGGCCCCGTGCCCAGAGCTAGCAGCTGGACCGCCCTTGTGCCAGCTGGCCCTGTAGGTCTGAGGAATGAGATGGCCCAGAAACTGCCTGGGAGGAATTTATTAGGGAGGGAGTGGTGGGGAGAAGATGGGGGAGAGGAAGTGGGGGACTTTATTGGGGAGGGGAGGTGTGGGTAGAAGATGGAGGAGATGTGGGAAAGAGGGAGTGGGGGATTTACTAGGGAGGGGGTAGTGGGAGAAGATGAAGGAGGTGTGGAAAAGAGGGTGTAGGAGGGATTTACTGGGGAAGGGAGGTGTGGGGAGAAGATCGGGGAGGTGTGGGGAAGAAGGGCTGGGGGGTTT